>JANHAO010002423.1:0-28778 GCA_026873985.1 Saraca asoca
TAAAATAAGAAATTAAAAATTTCAAAAATAATAAAATTTGATATTTATAAAATGGATTATATTTTTATTTCTACAAATCATATTTCCTGACAATCAAATAACAATAAAGGTAACCACAAATAATCTGATTCCGTTTCATGACTGAATCAAATATTTCAAGTAAATAACAATTTTTATTTTCTTTCTTCTCCTTATTTGATTTCATTCCCCTTTTCTTTTCATATTGAACCTCTCCTCATTTGATTCCATTGCCCATTTCTTTTCACATTGAACCAAACGGGATCTCAAATTCTGCTACCAAACGTGGAGATCTTATACTGTGTGTGTCTATAGCACACATCCTCACAGCAAACACTATAATATATATTGTCACGTCAGTTAAAATGAACATTCAGACTGAGAGGTGCTATGTCACCGTAAAAAGTGACCACAAGGACTGTTCAAGTCGTCCATTCTGATTATTATGATTGTCATTTTCGTTGGGTTCACGATAAATTTTACCTATATAAGAATAGTTTTTTTTTTCATAAAGGTGTTTAAAATAATATATATTTACTAATACTTTTCAATGTAAATTAGACATGGAAGAATGAAAAAAAAAAATTCAATTTTAGAGTTTGCATGTTTTTCCATCAACTCAAAATTAAGAATTGAAACTTCAAATTATAAAAATGACAGAATTAATATTCATAATTCACTTAATTAACTATTTTATTTAATTATATAATTTTTTTTATAAATTTTTAAATAAAAATAATAATAATATTATATACTGATTTATTATGTCATTTTTATACATAATTTTAAACTTCTTTTATTTATTTAATTGAATTTTTATATATCTAATTTAATTTTTATTAATTATCTAATATAGAATTATATGAAAAAAAATATATGATAAATCAAAATTCAATGATATTGTGATACGTAATTAGATAAAATAATTAATTTAGTGGATAATAGATATTAATTACGATATTTTTATTATTTAAAATTTTAATTCTAAATTTATAAAATAAAATTTAACAATCTCAAAATTAAGATTTGTTTTTTGATATATTTTTTCAATTAAATTAACTCTAGTTGAGATCTTAGTTTGATTATTAAATAAATTGGAATGAATAGCGCGAAAAACAAAAATGGTTAAACGCGTGGTAAGGGAAAAGTTCTTGTTTCTTTTTCATGAGCAGAGATGTGTGTAGACTAATTAGCAGCATAAATGAAAGAGATAATTACGACGCAAGGACTGAGGCATGCATGGTGTTGGTGTTGGTGTTGGCGTTGGTCACAGAAAAACTACTGCCAAATTAAAGCTGCTATCAATCTGTATTAATTCTTTTTAAATTAAGGAATTCTTGATTCAATCAAACAACCATAAATAGAGCTATATTCTGTTTTTCCTTTTCCTTTTCCTTTCCTTTCCAAGAATTACAACTTCACACAATCTTATTTAACAGCCTTAAACCCTCCCTTATTTGTGTATTGGACTATTTAGTATCTTCATCAACTTTTCCCTGCCCCTCTTTTTCTTCTTTTTCTAACACACATAGGGCTCCACTTAATACCTTTCACAACCTATTTTTGAAGTATCAATACTAAGTAGTACATTATAGAAATGTAAATTAAATTATCATATGCATATAATTGAGTAATAATTTATAAAGATAAGATAAATATATATCATGGATAAATGCTATGTTATGAAATCTTATATTGACTAAATCTAGAATTTGATCATGATGTATAAAAACTGATGCTGATGTGAAGCTATCTATTGTTGTGGAGGCATTACAATTTTTTGAAATTCAAAATTCTTTTCAAGAAAATTCACGTAGTGTAACCAAAGTTATTTATTATTAAAATTACTTAGACTTATCTTATAAACCACATCATTCCATCTAATAACTATGTTGTACTAATCGAATTTAGAACATTATAAATAGTATTAGAGTATTCCCTAATCATAAATTCCTCCATCATAAACAATTGATGAATCTAATGAATATATTAAATATTTGATTAAGAGATTATGAATTATTACATTAACTATATTTGAAATTTAAGTATTGACAACTTTTATATGTGACATAAAATTCTTGCAATTTGTTTTGAAAATTTTGTGTATAATTATAAAAGCGACAAAACTTAAATAAATTTAATGAATTGATTTTCAAATCAATAAAACTAATTTGAATCGAATTATTTGAGACCTACAATTAAAAAATTATAAATAATAATGTAAGAATGTGCTATCTAACATTATTGTGCTTCACTCATACTGGTTATGTAACAGTGTGACATGCAACTTTTTTAGTGTAGTTCTCTGGCCCTATATACATCAGAAAAATCCACACCATCAATGCTCTCACTGATCCCAAGAGGCATTAAAGTCTCAAGAGTACTTTAGGCTGACAAAAACCATTACGTTTAGAGAGAGAGAGAGAGAGAGAGAATAGAAAGACCAAACAAATACTAAACCATTTGTGAGATGTGGACGAGGTCAAGTCCCTCACACATACTCTTATATTATTTTGTAATGCAAGAAAAATATATTATGCTTCACAAATCCATGTGATAAACCATAAAAAAACGTGTTTTTTTTTTACTCTCTCTCTCTCTCTCTCTTCCTCTCTGTGATGAAAGAATATGGTATCAGAACAAAGGTAGTTTTACTGGGGATCAGTGTTTCAGGATCAAAGAAAAAAAAATTTGATCTCTCGTACTGTCATTTATCAGTGAGTGAATATCTTTTGTCAAGAATTAGATTATGGCTATTGTATGGTGCCTAGTGTACCTTGTTTGTGTAAAAACAAATTATATATATAAAAAAAAAAGTCAAATGAAAAAGCAGAGGGAAGGGGGCCTGAAGACTAGTTACTAGGGTCTGTATTATGTACGAGTGGCCATTTGATCTTATTTTCCATTTTCCTTCATTTTGGTTTATTATTATTTAAAGTTATTTTGAAGTATTAATGTTATAATGTAAATGACTTGTTTTAATATTATTCTTATTTCATTAAATTATATTAGTCCAAATTAAAGAGTATGTGTTTGAGTGATGTTAAACAGAAAGAAACTATATGTGCAAATGTATATAATTATTGATAAAACTTATATGCGTAGCAATATTCTACTCGATCGTGCATTATGCAGTGCTTGTTTTTGTCCTGATGCTGTGCATCACTATCAGTGCAGTTCATTCAACTTGACCTCCTCCTCCTCCTCTCTCTTGTTGCCAACTTGACCTACTTTTAACGATGTATCACAACAAATTGGAGAAGCATTTAACTTACATTTATTTCATCCATGAAAGAAAAATATTATCTCTGCAAGAAAATTTAAATATAATTAAGATCTTCAATAAACTATTGTTTAAAATTAATTAAATTAAATTAAAATAAGTTGAGACTGTTTAAAATAGATTGGCATATGTTCTTTATGAGACTAATTCTTTTTCTTATCTTGTCTTGAAGAACACGAGCTCGTTCATCAAAGATCCCTTCTGGCATAGGGTTGACCCCAGAAGGAGAGTAGGGGGAAAAAGAAACCAACTCAAAACGTGAGACGTCAATCAATGTTTTAACCTTTTTTGTCCACTGTCTTCACTAAATTGTTCCTAGGTTCCAGCTAGAATTCAGCTGCTTGGCAAACCAAATAAAAGTTCAAACTGATCAATTTCTTAGTTGAAACTATATGGTTGCGCGATCGACATGTTCAGCTAACCTACCCTATGAATGAAGTCTGGATAAATTTTATTTAGAGCTAGGGTTAGAGCTGCTTTGATTGGCTTCTCTACAACAATCTGTAGTTTATTTTACTTTTATTATCATTATTTATTATTTATTTTGTCACTTTATAGCACCTAAAACCCTAATATCTGTCTGCACATATTTATGCCCAAAGCTTGCCCAGGAATGGGTTTGGTCTAGCAATTTGAAGGCTCTATTTAGGCCGCCTGAAATGTCTCAGTGATCTATTGGTTCCATCTAATCGCTTCGCAGAAAGCTACCAGAGAAGATATAACAACACACTTGAAGATTTTAAGAGGGAAACTGGCTATTATACAACTACTACTGCAGAATTCCAAATAGAAGGATAGGAAAGAAAACGAAACAGGATCTTCTCCTTGAGGGATGTATTTGTTTGTGACTTTGTGTAGTCAGAATCCCGAGCCTTTCAGCCGAAGTCTTGAACTGAATGGGACTATTTTCTTCATCAGACAAAATTCTGACTAACCAAGAAAAGGAATTGCATTTTTGTTTGACTGTTGTACTTGAATATCGATTATTGAAGTAGTATAAAAGACAATCTTCAATTGAAGTGAAAAAAAATAGTTGTATAGGAAAATGGGGGAAGAGTTACTTACCTAATAAATCAGATGGATAATAATCATTGAAAAAAATAATAATAATAACTCATTTTTATAGGGGTAAAATGTCTTATAACACGATTAAATAACATATTTCAAAAAAATATTATCCACTTATTAGTATAAGTACAAGTAGTACCAGCTCGATGTATTTTAATTAAAAAAAAATACAAGAAACTGACAGATTGATAACACCCCACAATCATTGAAGACCAAAAGTGAACACTGACCAACTTGCAAGTTAACTATGTATCTTGATCTCAAATTTTAAAAGGGCCATTGTTATAATTATAATCAATACTATACTACATCTTACATGAACTGAACTAGCTAACTAGGAATGAAATAATTAAGGATGTTTGACATTTGTTTATGTTCATTCAGCAGCTGTTTGCACCAATTAATTTTCCTTCTCATAACTAATTATAAAATATAAAATTTCATACTGTCCTTTTTTTTTTTTGTCATCTGTACATATGACAGGTATTTTAGAGCCTGATTGTCGTTATTGGAACTGAAGAATTTCTTCATGAAAAACCTCTGAAAGATTTGCACTCATGTGGATCTTTTCCGTATTTTTTTTTTTTTGTTTTCTACTCTTTGTGAGTCTTTTTTTTTTCAATGGTGAAAACTTGAGTACTTATTTTTTTACTAATGTTATTAATATCACAATATTTCAACCAATCATTTTTGTTAGTCTCAGTACTATAATGATCGATTGAACCAAAATGAATAATTTGAATGTTGTGCTATGAATAACACAATAATATTTGTACTATTGAATTTATCCTCCCTCTTTGAATGATGCAATATAGTCCTTTGGTTCAATGATGGATTTGTGGCAGAGGGCCCTCCACACTTTGTGTTTGTTTCATGCACCAATGTAAATTTAAATGCAGTCTTCATCTTTGTGTCCCCCACCCCATCAGCCTATTTTTATTTTCCAACTTCACCTTCAAATCAAATACTAACAACAATAGAGTTTATGAGCTGTATTTTTGTGATAATGTTATATAAACTATGAGCTATTTGTTGCATATAATTATTGAATTCATTCACTTGTTTTGAAATTATGCATCCTATTTATAAATTTTGATATACTCTTTTTAACTTATTAAAATATGCTATAACAGTTTTTTTTTTATATTTTATGTTTAACTTATCATTTTAAAATATATCTTATTTATTACATTTATTTATATTTTGAAAAATAGTTTAATTGCTTTTATTATTAAATTTGTTAGCCCCACACATCCGATCCTGAATTGATTAGCTGTGTTAGGTGTTGATTTATGATTGTCGTTTCAAACTTAAAGAAGCTGACAAGGCACATTTTTACGATCAAAATCGAAGTTTCGAAGTTAACTTGTGTACTCATTGTATGCCATTGAATTGAGTCTCCATCAGCTATCAAATCCTGCTCATTACGAATAAATGTATAAAAAATACAATAGTTGTAAAAAAAATTATGTTTACAAAATTAAGCACAATAAATTATTATAATTGTGAATCACAATTTAAAATAATGTTAATATTATGATTTATTTAAAATGACGCTTGCATAATATTTTAAGTTAGTAGAGTGAATTATAAACTAATTATAATAGTAAGAGAGGTTGCAAGAATACAAGTTATAAGAAAAGGCAAAAGATTATGGAGTAAAGATAGATAGTTATATATAGAATTAAAAGAACACCCTGTTGGCATGCAAAAGGATCTCACAAATGCAAAAAGGGGTGTTTGGAAACTTTCAGTTCATATCCAACTTCTTGTCCTACCACCTCTAGTTCCCCCATCTCATCCACAGTTATCAGTACACACCAATACAAAATTATATAAAACAAAAAAATAAATAAAAACAAAATAATAAAAACCCTCTCTTATAACTCCAAGCCAAACTAGCTGACCTTGTGAATGATATCAAAAGCTGTCCTACTCCCCTGTAGCTCTAAAGATAAACCAAAAACCCCTCTTTCTCTCTCTCCTCCTCCTCCTCCCCCAGTCTCTCTCTCTCTCTCGCTCTCATGACCCTATCTGTCAGCTTCAACCCCTTCGTTAAGTCTCTCTCTGGATGGCGTGTCTTTATGATTCCATAAACTTAATATAATAAACTATCACTCCAAAAGAAAGAATCTCTCATTAGAACCCATCTTGAAACCGATTGATCGCTGATGCACCATCGATACGCTGCTGTACTCCCGAATAGCTCCGTCCCCAATTCAGCCCTTCCTGATCCTGGCTCTGCACTGACCCGTCCTTGTTACCACCACCGGACCCTGCTGCACCGACCTCCGACCCCCTCCCTCCGAACCCTTGCCCCACCGGTGCACCAATGCACGTGTAACTTGACTCTCCGTAGGTCAGGTTGTGGTGCCCATGGCTGCTGCTGCTGCCCAGCACATGCCCCACGTAGTAATCGTTCACTGGAGGATGCTGCGAGTAGTGTGATGGGTAAGACATTGCCGCGGCCGGGCGGGTCGGCGAGGTGGCATAAAGATATGGTTGTGATGGTTGGGGAGGCGGTGGTGGTATGTGGGTGGAGGTGGATGACCCACCGGAGAAGTATCTTGGAAACCTTAGTGGCATTGTTGGATCTCCCATGTTGCCACCTGCTGGGTGATAGCTTCCTGGTGCTATGGGTGGACAGCACCTATATTTGTTGTTACAACAATATATTCACAAATGAAGGGTTTGCCCAATTTTAGTGTCCACTAAAGAAACATTGTCAAGAACAAATAGGAGAAACCAAACTTGAAAAATAAATTGTGAATTATAATGTGCATGAATACAAAGAAGTTAACCAGAAGCTAAAGGAAAACTACAGACAACATGAGAAATGAAGTTGGTAAATTTGGTTTGCATGAAACCACAATGGACAACATGAGAAATTAAGAAGTGAGTTTTTTATAATTTTTCATCAAAAGTATGTTTCATTTGCTTGAAAAGAGATGTAAAAGGAGAAGAAGAAAAGATGGGTGTTAATGGAGAAATGGGGAGAGAGAAAGAGAGAGAGAGACATACCCTAGATGAGTGGCACCTTGGGCGGCTAGAGTATGATCGTTACGGAAGACCAGCTGACGAGCATGGTTCAGCGTCTCTGTTTCCCGCTCTGCAACCCCCAAACACGCACAAATCAAATCAAAAATCACATCAAAACCCAAAAAGCAAAACACTTGCAACTAATTAACAAACAATTCCTCCCTGCAAAAATCTCACACAACTTTTTGTGCTTGAAATGACCACGCTACCTAGTTAGCTTCATGCCCAAATCATTAACAAACATCAATCACTGCTACATATTTTTTTTTTCTTTTTGGACAAATTATTTAAAAACAATATTGTAAGTAAACACAATGAAAAGAAGCCAGTTGTTTCTGCTTGGCCATTAAGTTCTCCCTTGTTGAGAGAGAAAAAATCATAAAGAAAAGGGAAAGGAAAAAGTTGTAAAAACCTTGGCGGTGGCGGTTCATGTGTCCACCAAGAGCCTGAGACTTGCAGAACTTGAGGGAACAAAATCTACACTCATAGACCTTGCCACACTCGTCTTTTCCATCCTTGCCGCCGCTTTTCTTTTTCCTGCACCCTGCTACTCAATACACCCAATTAAAGCAACTTCGATGAGACTTTTCTTTCCTTAAAGCCGATTCATTTCCCGATTACCCAAAATCATCATTAATTCTTTAATTTAATTATATCTAACCCCCCCTCCAACTATTCAATTTACAAAACCCACCGAACCCTTTCTTTTTTTTTTTTAATAAAAAAATTTATAATTCCATTTTCTTTCCTCTCACATCATGATGTTTTGTTTGAAGTTGCAAGGGGAGGCAGCACAAGAAAGAAGAAGAAAATTATGAAAAAAGAGAGAGAGAGAAAATTAAACAACAAAGAAGTAAACTAAAAAACAAAGTGAAATTAAAATTGCACTCTTTCATAGGAAGCTATACACTAAACAAAGATGATATTGTTTGAAAATTTCAAACTCAGTAAGAAACCATGGCTATTTTTTATCTTATTTCCTGAAATCCTTCCATTTCGTTTTGGGAATGTGAAATAAAATGAATTTTAATAGGAAAGAAAGTTTACCGGATGAGGAATTGTCTTCGATGATTTGCTTTCCGATGTCTCTAGCGTAGTCATCAGGCAAATTGTTGAGGTCTAATGGGTTTCCTTCTGGTCTCCTGTAAAGGAACAAGAAATTAACAACAAAGTCATAAGAGAGAGAAAGTGAGTTAAAGAAGAAGATAATCAGAAGCAGAGGTTTGAAGGAGTGTAGTAGTGGAGGGAAGACCTACATGGTACCGACAGAGAGAGACAGAAATAAAGGGGAAAAAATATGAAGTTAAGAGTGTTTTCAGATGTGGTGGGAAGATAGATAGATAGAGAAGTAAAGCTTTTTTTTATAAAAATTTGTAAGACTTTCAGTTTGAAGACTGCAATATAGAGGCTAGTTGAGTGATGGTGGAAGAAAAAGAGCTTTGAAAGTTCTCTATCAGTTCGTCTGCCACACCCTCTCTCTCTCTTATCTCCCACACACACAAACACACAAACATAGAAATTGAATGAACAAAGGGACAGTGAGTGAGTGGGTCTCGTGACTGTAAAAAGAGTGTGTATGTGTGGGGATTGAGTGGCTTAATTAGGTATTTGTTCGTATCGTCTGGTTTGTTTGGTTGAGCGTCCTTAAAAAGAGAGAGAGAGAAAGAGAGGTGGGAAGGACATCGCCTTTTTCTTAATTACAAATTTTCCTCCCACTACCTCCAGGCTTTAGGTACTTTGCCCTAGAGCTGGAAGAAACCGCAATTAGTCAAAAATATTCAAATTATATCAAGGGAAAAAAAAATGTACATCAAGATTCTTAAACTCACAATCATGCAATCTTGATATGTAAAATTAAATGATTTTCTCCATTAATAATAATAATAATAATAATAATCATATATGCAATAAAAATTTCCTAAATTTGTAAATTTTATAATAGGACCCTTTAAAATTCAAAAAGATCATGACGTAAAACAATGATGTTGGGACAGTTGCAAATCAAGAATAGCATTAAAAATTCTTAATACAACAGAAATGTCATCATCAATAAATTAAATGTCCCCAGTTAAGAGCTTCAAGTTTGTTTATATATAAAGTTGCTATTAATTTTGTTATTGCAAATTACACAATACTAGAGTAAAACTCTTCTTTGTCTTTGCTAGCTTTGCATTCTTTTCTACAAATTTTATTAGTAAAACTGTGTTTCAACAATATTCTAACTTATCACTTCAAATTAAACAACCAAAATATTCAATATTTTAACTCGGTAGACTCAGATGAGTCTACAAATTTACATAAATTTGATCAGTTTGATCACTAGTTTGAATGGATCAAGTTTGCCTGACTGAATATATTGGGACGGGTGCAGCAAATAGTTTGTGAGTCTACTCGGAAGTTTGATAACTATGATGTGAATCACCTTAATTTCTTTAATAATTACAAATGTAAATTCATCGAGTAAGGTGACTTTGTTGTAACAAAGAGGATTGGACTCTTCTAAAATATAAAATATACTTTAAAAGATAAAGTTCATAATCATAGTCATATATAAGAAAATCAAGGAAACTAATAATTACAAATTTAAAATTATTTTTTTAATTTTTTTTTGTTATCTATTAAACTCTGAGTTCTTGATTTCTCATTTAATTATGCACTTTATTATCTAAAATGCATTTTATATTTTAGTAGAGAGGCAGATTTGTAAAAGAGATATGGGTTTTGCATGCAAGAAAATTGTGTCACTTTTTCATAAGTACACTCTTCTAATTTTTCCTAGAAATTTAAATGGTTCAAAATTGATATACACATTTAATTTGGTTGGCCCACTCATTTAGATATTAAATAAAATTTAAATAGATAGAGCCAAAGAATAAATGAAGTCAATTTAGTTTTTGTCTTTTTTTTTTTTTTTTTTTGTAAACAATAGCTTGTATAACATTATAAATAGCAGTAAATTAAAAAAAAAAAAAAAAGTCTAAGAAATCTTAAACCACAAGGGATGGGAATCAAATGTGTCCTTGTACAGTGTACACATCTTAAACCATTACAGGTTGCCCTAAGCATGAAAGATTGCATTTATATCATAAAGAAACCAAGACAAGCATAGCTTCAAATATAGACGTTGTGCTTTTTTATTATGCTTAAGATGGGGCTTGTTGGAGAACAGCTTATAATCTATGGTCCACAATGGCTCAAGTGCCTCCCATTGGGTGTAAAATTCTACCCAGGGGACTTAGACTTGCTCCAAGGATGTGTTGCTATCAGTATCTATTATTAGGGTTTTTGCAATCTAAGTTGAGATGGACTTATCCCCACAGATGTTGTTTTATTCTTTGGAAGTTCTTATCTGCTAGATTACATATACATAGTCGTTTTCATTGGATGTGCAGGGAACTAGGGAAGAACATTTGGATTTTCTTACTTATTTTTATCATATTCTTGATTTTTTTTTCTCTGTTTTTAGATTCTGGCTTGATTTTTAAATTTGATCCCTCTGATTGCAACGCTAGACACATCAATTATGATCCTTTGAAAAAATAAGAACAAGACAAATTATCATCCTAAAGATATTCTTAGCCAATGCCCATACAAGTACATATACAAATGCTGGACTTTTATTGGCCGGGGAGTTGTGGAGGGGATTTTGAATATGGAGATAGGCTATAAAAATTGTTGGCTAATCCGGCTGGAAAAATCTCCAATTTCAAGTTTAATTTTAATTGGATGAAACTTTAGAAACAAAATCTTGAATGTACAAAGCAATGTGAGGAAATTCAGTTGATAGGTAAATTATTTAAAAGGAATGATACTAAAGATTTTTGAGAGTTACCCTCTCTCACATTAAGTGAGTCAGATTCACTCTATGTGAGAGGATATAATTTTAAAATGTGTTCTGAAGAGTGTTTTTAAAATTATTCATTTAAAAATATTCTACCTTTAAAATAATTATTCGTCAATTCTAAAATAAAGGTAGTTATGTCTTTTGTGGTCTGGCTTGATTGATATATAAATTATCCTTAAATACCCTCCTGTTAAATTAATTGTGAATTCCGAACAAAATGTAAGTAAATCTTTTAAATTAACACTAGGATTAACTAGTTTGCATGAAATTGGGGTGATGACATATATTTAAATTAATTGTGATGTTGCACTTTTTCCTTTGCAATATCACAATCCATGATGAGAAAATAAGTAATTTAGAATTTGATAAATAATAATTAATTAAAAAATTTTAAATTTGTAATTATCCGCTTTGTTGATTTTTTCTTCAATGATAGTAATGTTGTAATTTATCCTTTAAAATACATTTTACACTTTATCTTTGAAAAGAGTAAAATCCGTTGATGAAAAAAATATTCAAATCCCTTGAAAATATGAGCTCTCAGAGTATAATTATCCATTTTGTGAACAAGTAAGAGGCTTACGTTAATTAATATCAAAATCTACTTCTGTCATAAGACATTTAATGCCTTAAATGTATCATCAAGTATTAAGATATGATAATTGTTTACATAAAAACTTCTGATATTATGATAGTTGCAGGAGTGAATATGCCCTTTAACTTCATTGATATGTTAACCCATCTTTGAAATCAAACTGCACCAACTTGTCTCTGAATATGAAGCAGCAAATGACAAAATATTTGAAAACAAGACATGGTAGCGTCCTGTCCACAACCTGACTGTCTCCCCCTCCCACACCTGAAATAGATATGAAGGAAAAAGAAGATACATCCTAATTGAATAGCTAAGCATTTAAATCAGGTGATTCATGGACCACCCTATACTTCCAAGCTGGCCTTGACTGGCTGATTGGTACTATGAACCCTTTGTGACTTATTATTTTCAGATGCCAGACCAAAGAATCATGCAATGAGAACGCGCCCCAACCATCTGAATTTTTGATTTCAAATTTATTTATAATATCAATATTTGTATCTCTTTTTTTGTTTTTTGTTTACTTTAATCATTTTAGTATCATTTTCATAAAAAAAAATATGGATCCGATTTTATTGTATTCTTAATACAGAGTTTTAAATCATGTATTATATAAAATTGTGTATATCTCTTTCTTAGATTCACATTAACGTAACAAAAAATAAAATAAAATAGAGAGCACAAATTTACATATTAATACGTTTGAGGTGATCCGTCACTTGTTTATATTTGAACAATAAATCCAACAAACATCGTTTTTAATGTTCAAAAGTCTAGAGAGGTAACTTTAAAACCGGCAGAGGAAATTGTCTTCATCATACTGGACCAACCTTTCCTTCAGTCCATAAAAAAAATAAATTTAAATTGAAAAGTTGTTTACCTTTGCTTGTGAACTGCATTCATATGAAATCATAGTAATAGGAAGTCAAACCTGTTAATTAGTACAATAGGTTAATAATACTTTTTTTGGGAGGAAATGGAAACAAAGAAAGGGGATGGCAGGATTGAGAATTATGTCCGTTTGAGCTATTTCAATGAAAGATAAAAGCAAAAGAAAAAAAATAAAAGAAAACTTCATATTCTAAAGGCCTGAATTCTTATCTTGAATTTCTAACTTTTTGAACCATGAGATTTAGGGTTTGAATTCTAATAATATGTCAGGAACAATGGGGCCAAAAGGGAATGAAGAAGGCTGTTAAAAGCATAAATTCCAAGTGGCTTAATTTGACACTTTAATTATGATTTATGTGTAGAAGGCAAAAATAGAATGGTGGGAAGAGAATAGACAAGAAGTTACTTAACACAGAGTTTGAATAGTTTGCTGCAAATTTTATGAGATACTCTTTATTATATTTATTGTATTTAAGTTGTGTACATTAAATTAATTAAAAAAAGAATACATCATTTAATAAATAACAATAATACATTAATATATAATACAAATTGTGTACTTTTTTATTGACTTAGTACATACAATATAAATATAATTAATGTAATTAAGTCTTTTTGAAGATTTTAGATTCAAACATTTTTTTAAGTAAATGTAAAACACACACACACACACACACACACACACAATATGCAACATATAGGATGTGGCTCATAGTTAATGTGATATAGGATTTCTAGATGCCATAGTCTCGTTTATTGATGCTGCAATTAATACATTCTCGTGCTTATCAACCAAAATGCTTTGCTACCGTGTCTCAGTCTTTTACAGGTTGAGCCGAAGGCAGGCCCATGGGGCCCTATCTTCACATTTTGTTTCCTTCTGTGCTGCATCGTTTCAATCTTTTTTTGCATTAAATCTACCAATAAAATTATCACAACTGATTATTACAATGATTTCTTCTTTTATTAGATTTACCCTTCGCTTTGGGCCATTTTTTGAACTTTCTAAAACTCGAAGATGAAAATTTGTGACCAATGTGATATTAAAAGCGGAGCTAGCTAGTTTCATTTAGTGTCACTTAAACTCACTTTCGTACCTAATTATGAATAAGCAAGGCTAATGGAGAATTGTTGAGTGCCAGTTGCAAATTCTGCATAGAAAGAAAAAAAAATATAGTAACAATCTGTTTCTTTCGTTAAAATGAAATTTTATAAAAAGTATTTTTTCAAGAAAATATATTCTTAAAAAATAAATTAATTTTTTTTTTGTTGAACAATATAAGAGAAAATATTTTTTTTTATTTGGTGTATAAAGATAAATTATTTTCTTCTATTAAAAAAATAACATAATTTCATCTTTAATGTAATAGTTTTGTTATTAATGAGAATATTTTCAAAATAAGAATAAATAAATCTTTACTAATAAAAATCTAAAATATATTTTGTACTAAAAATATAACATCCAAAGATGAATATTTAAATTCTTGTTTTTTTTTTTTATCTTCATCATTTATTCGTAAAGTTAATTTGCAATCCACTGATTGTAGTTAAAATTGATGACTATACTTGCCAACTCTCTTAATTGCTCAAATGCTTTCTCAGTACAATTTTTAATTGTTCAAATATTTTATCAATATTTATAGGGATGGAATGAGAGATAAAAGGGAGAAGATAGGAGAGAGAGAGGGAGTAGTAGAAAGATGGAGAGAAAATAGAGGGACACAAAAGAAAGAGAGGGAAGAAAGAAAAACATAAGAAGGAGGAAGAAAAAAATGGAGATAAAAATATCACAATGAGAGAAGAGAGAGAGAATGGTGGAGAGAGAAAGATAATAGAGAAAAAGAAGGAAGGGAAGCAAAGAGGAATAGAGAGAGAAAAATAGGACAGAAAAGAAACCGAAACAAAGAGAGGGAGAATGTGATAATGCATAGAAGATGATTTGAGAATACAATAACTATCATTTTTTATTGATAACTAGAATTTACTTTCTGTTACCCAACTTTCTAATTAATTCTAAGGAAAGTTAGAAAAACAGTTTTCAAAAAGTATTTTAGTCTCAAACAAACGGATTCTAAACAAAGAACACTTTCATTTCTAGTTGTGATTATAACATGGAATTACATTGTCTATATAATCATCTATGATTAAGTATTATGATGCTTGTGTTATTATTTTTTTTTAAATAGCAAGAGTGACTAAACCATTAAACTCACACACAATAGGAATCGAAATCGAATTTAAGATGTAAAGGAAAACAAAATCTTAAAAAAATATCAAATATTACTTGAGTCAAAATAACAATATAATTTTGCTATTCCTTTAAGCATGTAATTTCCCTTTATAGATATATTGAGTCAATTTTTCTTACCTTGTGACAAATGATATCTTAACACTCATCAGTTGAAAATGTGAAACTTCATCCCATATTGCTTGATACAAAAATCAAAATGTGAATTCTGTATTATTGATGAACTTAACAAGGATGTATGCTATTTAAGTGAAGAAATTATAAAACTTTAAGTTTCAAATTGAAAAAAAAAAATGTGAAATATGTGACTGTATGTAAGCACAAATAATTGACAAAAAAATTAAAATTTCAGAGTGATCTTTTAGGTCATTTAATTTGGTCTTATAGTTATTTTAAGCCAATGATAAAATTTCAAACTAATCTTTTAGTTCATTTAATTTGATCTTATAGTTATTTTAAGCTAGTGAAGTGGGTGGGGATCCCTCCATTGAGAAAGAAAATAATGTGATACAATACTGGGACAGGCCTACACTGACCAAAGGTAACGAGTCTTATCCTATTGTATCACACTGTCTCATGATGAATTTTTGTGCTACCACAGATGATCCATATCCGAGTTCAAGTCATTTGTATTTATCCTATT
Source organism: Saraca asoca (assembly GCA_026873985.1). Taxonomy (NCBI): domain Eukaryota; kingdom Viridiplantae; phylum Streptophyta; class Magnoliopsida; order Fabales; family Fabaceae; genus Saraca; species Saraca asoca. Next base: position 15,630 of record JANHAO010002423.1, read on the forward strand.
ATCTTTAAGTGTATGATCTATATTTATTTTTTTACTATGAAGACGTGGAGTTAATTCACATGTATAGCTAGATTCACATGTAATAACGCTTTCATTCACCATGGTGATTAACTGATTTTGCTTTCTATTTAAATGTCGGAAGAGCACTTAGCTAATTAAACTCTAACCCTGTGTTTGGATATGAGGAAAATTGATAAAAAAAAAATTTAAAAGTCAGTTAGAAGAGAAAATGAAAATAAAAAAAAATTAAAATTTCAAAGATGATGAAAAATGATAATCACAAATTCTTCCTTTTTTTTTTAATTTTCTTTTCACTCATTTTCTCCCTAAATCAAACAAGAGAAAACTTACAAAATTTTAAAATTTTCTTCCTTCTATTTTCTTTCCATAAATCCAGGATAAATGCATTAGGTCTATACACAAGAGTGGGCTCTAAAATCTATGGAATGAGGAGGTTATTATCGATTAACATGTAAGCTTGACCAAAGACACCAACCTCTAAAAAAAGGGAAGTGGACTGATATATTCCATAATTGACTTTGAATCCATCCCCCTTAATATATTCTAAACTTTTTCTTTAGCTAGAGATTTTGTTAACAAATTCACAAGATTATCATTTGATCTCACATAATTGACATGAATGGTATCGTTATTTATATAAGATCTCACAACATTATGTTTTCTTCTTATGGGTTTGGATTTATTGTTACAGTAATGGTTTTGTACTCTTACAATAGTAGCAGTGCTATCACAATGAATTAATATAGGTGGAACAGATTTTTCCCATATAGGGATTTCATTTAACATATCTCTCAACCAATTTGCCTTCTCACTGGATAGTGCCAAAGCAATTAACTCATATTCTATTGTAAACTTAGTAATTATTCTTTGTTTCTTAGATTTCTAACTCACAGTACTATCAACTAAAAAGATTTCTAACACACAGTACTATCACCTAAAGTAAAAACATAACCATAAGTTGAAAGAGAGTCTCCTAATAGAGTATTCCAATTTGCATCAAAATATCCTTCAAGTATAGTTGAATGTTTCTTTATAAAATAATTCATAATTTCTTGTACCACACAAATATTTCAAAACATGTTCAATCACATGTCAATGTTCTATACTTCACTACAAGAAATTTGACATTTAATGATGGATTTAGTGATGGAAATTCCATCATCATATAATGGAAAAAAAATAAATTTTTTATGTAAATAATTTTGATGGATTTAGTGATAGATTAGGGAAATCTGTCGCCAATTTTGTCACTAAATTTTGTGAGAGTTTCCCTCCAACCAATGCCTATTTGTGATGGATTCAATATACTAATTTCAAAATATTAATTTTGCTATTAAGTTTGTCACTAATATTTTAAAATTTAATTAACATATAAATATATGGTATTTTTTAGAAGAATTAATTTTTGCTAATTTAGCGACGGAATTCCAAAATCTCATCACTAAATCTTTCATTAAATCCATTGCTAAATTAAAAAAAAAATCTATTGAGATAGCTAATGGATTTTTTTTTTTTAGTTTAGTAATGGATTTAGCATTGGGATTTTAGAAATCTATCACTAATTCAAAAATCAAAGATATTAAAATGCATAATTTTCATTAAACATTAGTAATGGTAATCTATCACTAAATCCATCGCTAAGTTACGTTAAATTTAGAATCCCTATTAGAAACCTATTTTACAATCTTTAATACCATCACTTATCTCTCTTTCTCTCACTCTCTCTTCACCTCTCTCTCCATCCACTACTATTTTTCAATATTGTCATTGTTGTCATCGCCACTGTCCATCACCAGCATTGAGTTGGCCATTTTCTAATAGTTTGAAAGAAGCTTTTTTTTTTCCCATTTCACTAAATATTTGGTCTAACTTGTAAGTCTCTAACTCTCATTTGAAAACTTATGTGTGTTTTTTTTTAATATTTGGCTTAATAGAGAATTATTTAAAAGAAAAGAATTTGTGACATCTTATGCACATAAGCTTAAAACAAAATAGGCCAAGTTAGTGTAAAAAGGATTAAAGAAGATTTTATAACTTAAAATCTAAAAGGAAACAGGACCATATGACTGGTTGGACCCAGGTTTTAGACCACGAATGGCCTTAGAAACTAAGCCAACTGGTTGATCGCGCTCTAGAGGTAATCGACTAGTTTGTATAGTCTTATGAGGTTAACCAACCATGCACAGGCAAATCAACCACGCGTAATTTTGAGCCTATATAAGGAGTAGTTCTTCTGACATTTTCCATAACCCTTATTTGTAATTGAGTAGCTCCCAGAGAGTATTGCTCAACTAAAATGGGTTTTAATTTGTGCTCTTCAAGGGTGTGAAACTAAGGTAAAGGTTTTGGCATAAAAAGGCCAAATTCTTTCCTTAAGTTCTTTTCTTCCTTAATTTTTGATTTTTTTTATTGTTATAGTTAAGGTAAGGGTTCCAATGATAGGTTTGGGATATTTCTCTTCTATTAGGGTGAGTGTGATTTTCTGCTATTTTGGCTTCATTTTATGTATAAAATAATATTCTGAGAATATTCAAAAAGTTCATTTTTGTCTCTTAGGGAATTAGAAGAATTAGATAAATGCCTCAACACTCATAATTAGAATTATGAGAGTTGTTTATTTATATGATTATATGCATGTATGCAAGGGTAGGGCTTAGCTATTGACTTAGTATAATGTTAGAAACCAGATAGCGGTTAGGATGTTTATTAAGTTTAATCATGGTTAATAATTAACTAGACTATTTTCTATAAGAAATAAACTTGTAAGATAGGCATAGTTAGCCTTAAGAAAATATACAGGATGGATGTACTTGTTAACTGACTCAAAGAGGTAGATATTGGAGGACCTATATACACTAGGAGATGTACATGTGGTCTTTCGTATGATAAGGAGTTACGTGATAGATGGTCTTTCATATGACAAGGGGTTATAGGATAGAGAGTCACCCATACGACAGGGGGTTATGAGATAAATGATCACCCATATGACAAGAGGTCATGGGATATGATACAATCAAGCACAAAAAGTTATGAAAAGCCCTAAAAGACAAATTAAAGTTAAAAAGACATCACTTCTACCAATGATCCATCGTGTCAATATAATCTGTGTGATAAGTTCTTGTGTCAATATAATCTATGTGATAAGTTTTGCAAGGAACAACAAAATCCTTGCCTTATAGTTTGTAAGTATGTTATGTTTTACATATAATTTTTCAAAGATAAGAAAATGTATTATTTAAATATATTTTTACGATTATATATATGTATGTATGTATGTATATATGTATACATGTTATATAAGTTTTATGACCATAAGGATTTTCAACCGAAAAGAATTTAGAAACGTTTACTTCTCTGAGTACACAGGTCGTACTCACCCTTCACTTTCTTATGTTTTCATATATGCATAACTTTGAAGATCTTAACTACGTAGGAGCCCTTCATACTTACTAGAGATAGGAAACACATTTAGTATGCAGATACTTAGAGTAGGGAGTTAGCAGTTAGCCAAAGTAACCCAGTACTTTTAATGAGTCATGAACATCTTTTACAAAACTCTTTCATTGTTTAATTATTTATATTTCTGCTACATATGTTTTCATCCAAATTGATTTAGTGTGCACACATAACTATTGTTTTATTCAAGCATTAATAAAGGATTTTATAGCATTATATATTATACGCCATAGGTTTGTGGGTCACCCCTAGATAATTGACGGTTGTCAAAATTGGCTAAAAATAATACTGAACTACCTAAGTTAGCTAGTAGCAAAAATAAGTTTAGGTCTTGTCCATAGAGATTAGAGATTAGTTTCAATATGTTTAAAGTATAATGAAATAGGGGGTAGGATAATAAATAGACTAGGAATTAAATCAAACAAATAGAATACATGCAAAATAGAATCAAAATTAAAGGGAAATCAAATGGAAAATGCTCAATTCAAGGGATTCTTACAACCATTTCATTGACTGATCCTTGTTCTTACAACCATTTCATTAACTGATCATTGATACTATTATTTTGTTCTAATTTTGATTGCTTAGTGAAGCTACTAATTAAGCATCAGCACCTAATTAAACTTTATTGATTTCTCTCTAACTATTCAACCATGCCCAGCACCTAATTAACACTTATTATTAAATCAATTAAAGCCCAACACCTTAACAAATTTATCAATAGCATTAAGTTCTAAAAACACTAAATCGAATTAGTTGAATTACCCCAGCAATAACCCAATTAATTAATTTTAATTCCCTAAGAGAACTGACTCACCCCAGCAGCTCATCAAGACCTTATTGCTACCCTACAACTAAACAACCACAAACAATAAGATTAATTATGAAAATTTAGCTAGCATTGAACTGCTTTGGATAATTAATTAATGAGCCCTTTAATCAACCATCCATAGTAATTATAGGTAGTAAGAACAAAGAATTAAAAGAATTAAGATAAGAGTAAATTGATAATTAAATCAGGTCTCACAATCAATAATAGAAATTATGCAAAACTTTCTTAGATTAAGAAAAGAATTTAGTTACACATTGATTACAAAAATATAAGGAAAATAAAAAGAAAAAGAGAAAACTTAATTACAGATAGAGTCTTGCCCAAGCAAAGCTCCTTTCCTCCAAAGGTCAGAGACAATTCGGAAATAAGTAAAAATATACTACAAATAAAGCTAAGCTGTCTATTTATAAGTTTAGTACAATACCTTTAAGTTGGGTTGTGGTTTAGGATTAAAAGATGCCTTTTTAGACATGAAAATCTTTAGATAAAATGTAGATTTATCACTTAGCTTTCTAATGGTCTTAACCTTGTAATTATAGGCTAAACACCAAGATAGAATTTTTTAGCAATCTAACTTATTACAAATTTGATCACTTAAGTTCACAGTCAATTAATTAAGTCAAAATGATGTATTTTAGTCTCAAACCCTTCATAAGAGTTTTAAAATTGGGTCTTAACTAACCAATGGACTTAAGTTTGCATCGAAATAAGCTTTGAAACTCCACTTATAATCAAAACACTAGGTCAGGCTTTGAATTGTAACATTGCACTCTGCTTTAGCTTCCAAGCTCTATTTCACCCCCAAAATGTCTGAATTAGGCTTTGGCTCTTCATGATATTTTTAGCTCTTTCTCTTACCTTTTCAAAGACATAAAAGTTACCTAAAATCAAGGTCCAAAACTCCAAATATACCCCAAATCTTGAAATAGTGTAAATTTATCGAATAAATTTAATTAAACACAAAAACTTAGCAAACCATAAAATCAATCCTAAGTGTCCAATTAAGCACATAAACATGGCAAAAGACCAAGTAATAAGAAATTTAAATTATGTATAAATTATGTTCATCAGTGATCTATGCCACTCACATTTCCCTAGAGGTGGGGATGTGACAATGATACAATATTTTCTCTTTGTGGTCCTCACTATTTATGAGTTTGAAAGGAAAATTATTTTCATGAAAAGTAATATTATTTGATTCAATGATGATATTATTCTTAAGATCAAGAAATCTATAAGTTGGATTATTTAAAGTATAACCAACAAAAACACATTAAGAAGCTTAAGCACCTAGTTTTGATTTTTTTGAATCCATAATTTTAACATAAGCTAACAACCCCTAACTTTAAAATAATTCAAATTTGGTCTACATGCTTTCCACATTTCAAAAAGGTTTTGTTTGTTTCTTTATGTGGAACACGATTAAGCACATAATAAGTAGTCAAAATAGCTTCTCCCTATAAACAAAAAGGAGCACTAACATGTAATAACATACAATTAACTAGATTTATTAAAGTTCAATGTTCACGTTTAACAATACCATTAAAAAATAGAAAGTAAGGAGGTGTTGTAAAGAGTTACGCCCCAGCATCCCACATCGGCTAAGTCTGGACGGGAAAAGGTCCATATAAGGGAGGTTAGACCCCTCCTATCGAGGCGCCTTTTGAAGGACAAAATCGTGCGAGCTCGGCCTAAAGCAGGCAATACCTCTGTGTGGAACCTTATATTGGTATCAGAGCCGGGTCAGGCCTCTGGTCTGATGGGTCGGGGGGATGTAAGGAGTTACGCCCTAGCATCCCACATCGGCTAAGTCTGGATGGGAAAAGGTCCATATAAGGGGGTTGGACCCCTCCTATCGAGGCACCTTTTGAAGGACAAAATCATGCGGGCTCGGCCCAAAGCAGACAATACTTCGGTGTGGAACCTTATAGGTATTACTTCATGAATAATTCCTAAATTCTTATTAAAAATATTCAAATCATTTTATTCATGTTTTCTACCTCTATTACTTTAAAATTGTTTTATTTTCTCCTAAATAAATTTTTAATTTCATTCACTAACACTTTTAATTTCTCAAAAGCTTTACTTTTGGGTTTCATCAAATATATATGCTTATATTTTGAAAAATCATCTATAAAGTTATATACTTGTGGAAATGTGAATATTGTTGAAATTGGGTTTTAGAAGAAAATAATTTTAGGTATGTTTAGATAGGAAAAAAACCTATTATGAGAAATTAGAAAAAAAATAAATTTAGGCTTATTAGGAATAAAAATAAAAAAATATTAAGAGAAATTAGAAAAAAAAACCTATTATGAAAAATTAGTAGAAAATAAATTTAGATATATTAGGGAATAAGCCTAGAAGAAAACTAACGTCAAGTACACTAGTAGTACAAGAAAATAATTTCAAAATTAGATAAACAATAGCATGTTAGGAAATGTTAGAAGAAAATAATATTTATGTAAAATTGCTCTAATATAAGTTAGGGAATATGAAGTCATGTGACGAGAAAGTTAAAATTTTCTCCATTCAAATTTGGGGTGAGATTTTAAGGTAAAAAAGGATATAGTATCTTTAGATCATGCGGCTAAGCCTGACTCCAATTGTGGATTATGGTTAGGTACATTCACTCTCATCATCTAAAGATGCCATATTCCTTTTCACCTCAAAATCTTGCTCTGAATCTAAATGGAAAAAGTTTTGACTTCTGCATCAAATGGTTTTTTGTTCCCCCACTTATATAGAATAATTTTATGTAAATATTACTTCCTTTAAACATTTCCTAGTATACTATTATTTATATTACTTTAAAGTTATTTTCTTGTACCACCAATGTACTTGAAATTAGTTTTCTTTTAAGTCAGGAAAGAGAATAATAAGAGTTGAAATTAGTTTTAAGCTAATGTTACGGAAATTTTGATATAGAGGACTTTAACTTAGTTTTTACTTTTTATACAAATGTCAAGACACGGTCATGGTACAAGTAGGAAAGCTAATAACGCCATTAGAGGTCATGATGGCAATCATAAGGACCATGCCAACCCAACCCACAACACCACCACAACTTTCCCTATCATCCCGTCGCACCTCCCTTCCACACTCGTCCAGTATATTCACCACCTATCTCCACCTCTGCCCTACACACCTACCATACAACTGTCCTTTCAACCTTTATGTCATCCCCTAGATCTTACCTCTAACAGTTGACCACAACGTTGTCATTTATAGTTTACCTGCTACACACTCCTAATAATAGGCTTTAGATCAATCGCCAACCATGGAAGATGATAGTAGATTGTAGATCAAGCTAGACAATCACACATGAGTATAATTATAATTAAGTTTTTTACACTTATTATACTTTATTTATTACAATTAATCATGTACTCTTTTTTATAGGTCAATACGTTCATCGAGCCCACTTCTACCATGTGGGCTATACAGGCTATCATTGAGAGCAAATTTGGTTGTGCATGACCAAGTAGGAGGGAAGTGGACTCCGAGATAAATAATTTGCGACGGAAGATGCTCAAGGTAAAAATCATATATTTATATTTTATTTGAACAATAGGTTTATATCTTAATATTATGGAGACTGCTAAATTTAATTGTTTTTGCAGGATTAATATAGGTGGGACCCTACGATGAAGCCACCATTAAGAGGAACTTTGACTCAAAGGTAATTAAGCAGCTTCGGGACATGAGGTAAGAGGTTTTGGAGAGGGTCTAAAAGTCTCAATGAATCATTGAGGATGCCTAGGGAAGGCTCTTAGATACTTAGGAAGCTTAGGGTTTTAAAAGCATCTCTCAGAGGAATAAGAAAAACTGGGCCTTGACTGGTGGACAAGGACTTGTATACCACATGAGTGGTTCCATCTCTATCACCGAGCATAAGAGGCAACTAGTAAGTATCCATGCTGATCCAATTACACATTTGCGTAACTTTCATTTTAATTTGACTCATATTTATTAATATTAATACTTTAAAATACAGGAAAACTCATTAGGTTGTCTACCATCCTAGATGGCTTTAAGCACACCAACCACAAAAAGAAGGACAGTATGTGAGTGGATGAGTAATTGGAGAAGACCTATGTAAGTGTTTAGGTATTTATTTATATATTTTTAAGTTAACTAATTACTTTGAAGCATCTAAATTTTTAATTTTTAATTTTTATATACTATAGCCACTTAAAAAGCTATAAAGATTTTGTTTATCGAGCCTACGATTAAATCCGGATACAATATAAGACCTTAGCACTAAGACCCCCTCCATTGGCACCAAGCACCCCATGTGCGGTCCTTCCTTCTCCTTTAGGGTCATTAGCAAAAAAGAGATAGAGTGATAGATTATAGCTTTAAATGAAAAGATTATATGCAACGTAGCAATCTTTAAAAAAGTACTGTCAAGCAGTGACTGCAAGATCATAAACCTCTAAAGGAAGTAGGAGTAAAGTGAGTAAAAGATTAAGACCATCTTTAATGCTCTAATTCCACGTTCCAATATCATTCCCGAGGAACATGACGAAGAGGAGGACCAACAAGACAAACAGGATCACTAGGATCAAGTGATCCTTGATTTTGTACTTTTTTTCATATTATAAATAATTTAGAGAATATTGTAATAATATTTATCAAAATAAATTTCATTTTTTCAACATTATTAGCTTCATTTGAATCAATTTCAATTTTTATTTTTATGGTATTTAATTAATTTTTAATATAATAATATAAAATAAAAAAAATTGATGTCCATTTTCCCTCAATTTATGCTAGAGGAAAGCAATAAAATATTTTTCCATGACACAATTGCCACAAGAAACTTTTTTACACATTCCCACAATTATTATCATAGGAAACCAATTTTCCAAAAAAAAAAAATTCTCATGTTGCCCTATGGGCAATTCCATGGGAAAAATTATCCATGTAGCATTTTCCCACAATTTTGTTATCATGGGAAATGCCATGGAAAGCCTTTTTCTCATGGTAAATTTTCTTTTTCTTGTGGTATTTTTCGTGAGCAATTGATTGATTTTTAGTAGTATCGTGACTCACAAATGAGGACCTTTTCTTATTTTTGACATACTACAAAATCACATTTCTAAAAGCTTTTATTCAAATTGGGAATTAATCCTAAATTATCCATTTTTTGCACATATCTACTATTTATATGACACAAACATTCATGCCAAAAATTAATAGAAGACAACATACAAACTAAAGAAGATGCCATATTGTTTAATTTAACATTTAACTTAAACATTCCATCACGAGCATAACCTTTGCCACAAACATCCCATTCTAAGTAATTACATATTGATCAAATTCAATGATTTGCTTAAAACCATCTTTGTTAAGGAGAAAAGTGGACAGAAGATTTTTCTTCATTTTGGATATGTAAAGAACATCCTTTAAGGCAAGAACACATCCTAAAATTAAAATCTAATTCCACTATTCCTTCAACCAAAATTTTGGTTGTGTGAGCATCACCAAACATAATTTCTTTTGAATTTTTATAAGATGCAAATACCTTGAACCATTTTTCTATCGAAGCAAACATGCCTAGTGGCACCAAAATCTACCCACCAACCTTCGAAACCATCAAGCATATTAATTTCAATTATCATAGCCATAAATGGTTCTTCAATAACACTGGCTTAAGGTTTATGCCCATGTTTCTAGAATCTATATGATTTTGCCATATGGCCACTTTTTTCACAAACAAAACAATCAACTTGTGGTCTATACGATAGTCTATTAATATTCTTTTAAGTGAAATGACTCTAATTTTGATAAGAACCTTTGTGATAAGGATTTTTCATGCTTATTTTGGTTTTTATTGGGCATTTTGTTTCAAATTTTAACTCTTGGATAAGGAGTCATTAGTGTCAAAAGTATATACCTTAGTGAAGGAGTTACCATTTCCATTTTGAGCAATAAGCATGTTTTAGCTTTGTGCTTATTCTTCTATCCAAATGCGGGTAATAAGGCTCTCTGATGTTGTCCCTTTAATTTGTGGCTAAGCATCTTTTGGAACTTTAACCATGATTAAGGCAATGTGTATATGATAATAGCGATAAGGAGATTGTTATCTATTTTTATGCCTTCAAATCTTACTTCAAAGGATATCATTTGAAATTCTTGAGTCTACTCAGTAACAAAATGATCATCCACCATTTGATAACTAAAGAAGCAACTTACAACATATTTCTTTAATCATCCTTCTTCAGTGTCATTTTGCAATAGAGTAAGTTTTTTCATAATAATTGTAAAACACTTTAGCATGACAATTAAGTAAATAGTAACGATAATTAAATTCATCCTTCTTTCATCTCTAAATTTTTTCATAATGTTGTTACACTTGTTCTTCATTCATATTTTTAGTTGAAATCTTGTTAGGATTCTTTTTACTTGTTTAAATCTCCAACACCTACATCATTCTTTTTATTAACCATAGGCTCTATTATTTGAATTGAATTGTCTTAAAATTGTTGTTCTAGCACCTCCAAAATAGAGAAAATAATATAAAGAACAATAAGAAATGATTGGTTAGCAAATGGCATAGTGTTGAGATGAGATGTGGGTATCTCACTTTTTTTAAGATAATTTACACCGTCCATAAGAACTCAAATGATCTCTTGGTATGGTGAGTCTCTGGTATGTTATCTCCAGGATACAATAACCTAGTACCATGCTATATATTCTCTTAATCCTATACAAAATGAAGAAAAGGCCTTTTCCCCCACACCATTAACTACTCGAATGTATGAAGTGCACTTATTTATGTGTACATTTTTTTTATGAAAGGAGAAGTGTGTGTTAAAGTGTATGTTTATAAGGTTTATATAAAGGTGTAGATTAGAATCGCTTTTCATTTTCATTAGATGATTTAAATTCCTAGATTAATTCCATGATTAAGGACAATAAAAGATAAGTGTAAACTCCATAAGTTTTCATCTTTCAAAATATGTAACTTCCACACAATAAACACAAAGTTGAAAATTACTTATGACAAATCCATTAGTTTCTTGAAATATACCATGATGCTTTGAAAGCATTTAAATGGCAATCAAGAGTCATTTCTTACATTTTTATAATTTCTCTTTTAATGTATTTTATAAAAATATTTATAACATAAGTTATATTTAGAGTCCATACATAAATATTAAATGGCACCACATTTGATTTTGAACTTTCCAATTATTACTTTATTTATTAGGATATGAAATAGATAAATGAAATGATTTAATTGAAGGAAATTGAATTTATTAAATACAAACTTAAAAATGAAAATTAAATAGAAACAATTAAAAATATTTACATCCATAGAAGATAAAGATGATGTTTTAGTTTTTTTAAAATTGCTGACTGGCATGATTTGATCTAGTTTATTTTTTGGAATATAGATTTAAATTGTCATTCATAAATGTAATATTTTTATCCTAATTGTAATTAACTTATCACAATTTTATCATGGAATAGCTGCAACTTTTGCAGCAATTGTGATTGTCCCATGGCAACCAATGACACCCATAGTTTAGAATTAGGACATGGAGTCAACTATGAGGGATAAAAATGAAAACTAACTAAGAGTTTTAATTTAAATGGCATTCGACGTTTTTCAAAAAATTTGATCTCCTTGAATCTCATAGATTTTTGTGTATGAGTAGTAGATTAATCAATTCTATCATCATTTAAAAAAAAAAAAAAACCCTAAGTAAACATATCAGTGTCTAAGAACCTTGAAGTAAAGGTTCAATCATTATCCACTCACTTGTGCCATTGAGATGAAGGGCTGATATGGAAAAATCATTTTAACTAAAAGTGTATATTGTTGAGTCAATGAATAACTTAATTATTTACAAGAATAATGCAAATTCATAATTTTCTTTAAATCCTGCAGAAAATTGATATGTGGCTTTAAAGTTTTGATTCTATGACTTCAACATGAATTAGCTTTATGGAATTTATAAAAAGAAAATTATCTTTAACCGAACTTTGAACATTTAATAGAAAATAAAGCAAATGTTTACCTTATTATATTCAATTTTTATCTTAAAAGTATGACCAGATTTGACTTTTCGATATGATCTCTGAAAAATGTTTAATTCCAATAAAGACCTTGAAATATTACTAATATCAATTAAGCCCCAATTTGAAAAGTCATTTTTTCAAAATATGTTGTGAAATAACTATTGACACAGGAATTTTTGTTAAATCAGTACACACTTATAAACATAAAAATATGACGAGTTAACTAATCCTTATTTATTTACAGGAGTAAATCAAATTTAATTTAGATTATCTCTGTGCCAATAATTTTAACTTATGGACACATTTTGAATCTTATTGGTAAATCAATATTGTCATTACATTTTGAGCCCAATCCGTCAACTTTAAGGTGAGTCCAGATTGGTGGTATATATGCAAGGGAGAAATAAACATCACTCATATTTATAATTTAGCCCATTTTTGGGTATTAGAAGTAATATTTTAGGGCATTTTGTGGAAACTAGGGGCTTGTTTGGAAGTATTTTTAGGTGTTTTTGTTTTATTGTTTTTGAAAATAGTTTTTTAAAAACTGTTTTTAAAAACTGTTTTTTGATTCTCAAAAAATAAAAAACTTGTTTGGATGTAAATTTTAAAAATAAGTATTTTTTTATTTTTTTAAGATGAAAAAAAAATATTTAATATTATTTATAACTTTTTCATTAATGAAAATAAGTTTTCTTCTTATTTTTGAAAAAAAATATGAAAACAGCTATATACAAAAATAAGGGAAAACAACATTTTACTGTTTCTTGAAAACTATTTTTTAGTTACACTTTTAGAAAACA
>JANHAO010002424.1:0-29067 GCA_026873985.1 Saraca asoca
AATTGAATTGCCATTAAAACGTGATATAATGTATGCAAACAAACAATCATCCCATGATTGGCTTCTAGGGCATACACCAACACAAGCCAAATCGAGAGCTACAGAGGTAGCAAGTTAAAGCAAGAACTATAAAGGTAATGAGTCGAATCGGGAGCTATATGGGAACAGTGTGCATGCAAGCTACAGAGGTACTAAGGCAGGCACAAGTTATAAAGGCAATAACCTAGGCATAGTATACATGTTAGCTATAGAGGTAGTGAGGCAACAAAATTTCAAGTTTTGGAGAAGACACATCAAAAGTCTACAAAGGTAGCCAAATTCTCGAGTTTCAGAGGAAATTCATCTAAAGTCCACAGAGGTAGCAAAACTTTTAAGTTTTGAAGGAAACTCATTCAAGTCTGTAGAGGCAGCAAAATTCTTAAGTTTTGGAGGAAGTCACCCTAAAGTCTATGGAGGAAGCAAAGTTCTTGAGTTTCAAAGAAAGCTCATCGATGTTTGTGAAAGCAACAAAATTTTCAAGTTTCAAAGGAAACTTGTTCAAGTCTACAAAGGTAGCATGATTTCAATGGAGCCAACTTAAGGAGACAAGCTAAAAGGACGTCGAGGGAGCAGCTGATGAGTAAGAAACTGAAAAATGTCTTGATGTTGTGTTAGGTTGAGGGTGCCATCTTTTCAAAAGTCCTTGACTGACATTGGCTCAAAAAGACAAGTTGGGGTGGTCAAGGGAGTAGCTCAAAGGAGTTGGCTAAAAACCCTCATGAAAAGTTCCAAGGGAGTAGCTTGAAAGGAGTAGGCTGAAAACCTTCATGGGAGTTATATCAAATTAAGACGTCAATGACGACATTAGTATTCTTTAAGTAGAAGAAAATGTTACAAGTTAACCTTATGAATTATTTGAGAAGGCAAATATGCTTGATTTGACACGAAACTTTATGGAAAAATCAAGCATTGTATGGAGGCCTTATGGCTCAAATTTGGGAGCAATCCAACTTGTGTACTTCACATCCATATAAAATGGTGCAAAATCTTAAACCTTAACTATGAGAAAAAGCCTTATATTAACTCATGCAAAGTATGTTTACTCATGCCATTTAGTCTTTGACTCAGAATGCTTTTTAAGGGGAGAAGTGTTAGCAGTTTGTTAAGCACTCAGTCGGGGGTACCTTAGGGCCTTGTCAGGTGTTTGTTTGGGGCTCATTAGCACTTAGTCCTAGGATATAAAGGAATGTGTTGGCTTGAAGCTTCCCTATACACTTTAATCTATGTAATAAGGTATATATCAATAAAATGGAGCTATGCCTCTCCCTATTTGCCTGTCTTTTTATTTTTTCTCGTTACACACTAAAGGCTACTTATGTTGGGCATTCTTGATGCTCAATTATTCGATTGCTTCAGTTTACTTGCTTATGTTGCCTTAAAATATGTTGTGCATATTCTGTAATGCTCCTATTATCTATCTAAGTATGGCTCGAATTGTTATAAGGGTTTCATTTCAACCAAAAGTGGTGACATGCGCCGCATAGTTTTGACTAGAGAGCTGCTGGCTCGTGACACTCTACCTTAAGGATGAATTAAGGTTGGTATCATGTTATCGTGTAAAAAGTGATGTCAACCAACAACACTAAATCAAAAGTCAAGACTTGATTAAGTCTAAAAGAGAAATTGCTCCCATCTTATTCCACCTATTCCAAGAAATTTTAATTACGCTCTTAATCTTCTTTTAAAAATTTTACTCAAATGAAATTTAGTCTGAATTAATTACTCCATGATTCTAGTGAATCTATAGGAATTGAGTGAAAGTAAAATCATTTGTAGGTATCCTTTTCCATTTTTTTTCTAGCTTTCTCCCTCAAGCTTTGATGCTCTCTCACTCTTATATTTCTTGTCTCCTGCTTCAAGCTCCAACCATCGTCACCCGTCCCCTTATTCATCGTCAAGCATTGCTACTATGCTAATGATGCTAGCTACAAGTGTTGTTTCATTGTCACCCTACTAGCACACTTAGAAGCAGATCAAACTTTCTTAGTTCTAGCTTTCATCCTTCCTCTTTATTATTGTTCATTTGAATAAAGCTTAACTCAACAAAGCATAAAGTTAGAGAACAAGTGGATATTTGAGTGTCATTAATTGTGATTGCAATATTTTGGTTAATATGGAAATGATTTTGATTTGATTGGGGAAGTTTGATACACTGGGTAGTGTTTATTAGCCAATTTCAATCAGAAAGGGAGATAGGGGTTTCCATTGAGATGAGAGAGAGAGAGAGAGAGAGAGAGAAAGTGAAATCAAATAGAGAAGAAAGGGAAATCGAGAACCAGAAGTGGAATGCATATGGTCGTGTTAAAGAGAGGAAAAAAATTGAAGAGAGGGAAAGGCATTAAGGTTTTGGAAAGAAAAAAAACAATGGTAAGCTTGAGGTTATTGTGCAATTATGCCTTTTTAAAGATCAAAACATGGGACAAGAAAACTAAAGATTAAAACAAGTTGCATATCTCAATTTTAGGCTATCCATTTTGGTCAACCAAAACTTTATGCAATCTTAAGGGCTTATACTAAGGTAAACATATACCTCATTGTCAATGGTGCATAGTAATCTATCCCTTAAAGTTAACATTGATGGTGCTTCTAAAGCAAATCCTAATACAACCGGTTATGGTAGTTTACTTAGACTCTAATGGGTGTTGGTTAATTGGTTATGCTAAGCCTTTAAGCACTTGTTTTGCATTTTAAATAAAATGTTGGAGTGTTGTAAGTGGTGCCCAAGCAACCTAGGACAAAGGATGACAAAATTTGAAATTCAGGGTTTTCTCCATGAATTTAGTTCACGAATATGGTATGGATTTTTGTCCTACATGACAAGGTGTAGGGCAAGTTTTCAACTCGATATAAAATTTTGAGATAAAACAATATTAAACTATTTTACCCTACAGAGTCTCAAGAATATGGTATTATAATTTTGTCCTCATGGACT
Organism: Saraca asoca; assembly: GCA_026873985.1. Taxonomy (NCBI): domain Eukaryota; kingdom Viridiplantae; phylum Streptophyta; class Magnoliopsida; order Fabales; family Fabaceae; genus Saraca; species Saraca asoca. Next base: position 2,972 of record JANHAO010002424.1, read on the forward strand.
AATATACATGTATATATTATTGTTGGTCCTTTTAGTAATTTAATTATTAAAAAATTCATTAAAAATTTATTTTTTCCTCTCTTTTTTCCTTTTTGGATTGTTTCATTTTTTGTAGTTTAAGATTATTTAAATAAATTATACATAGTTTTAGACCTATATTGTAATATTATGTGTGATTTTTTATTTATTTTATGACATTTTATTTGTTATATGTAGATTTGAAGTATTTAAATTAAAAATTTTATTTTTTATATATATTTTTAAATTTTTTTATTTTTTGATTTTTCCCACAAGGCACTGCAGATCATAGGAATGAGACACCAACTTGTCTTTTATACATGGATAACACAGGACTAGAATAACGTGCAATACAATGAGGACAAGACAAAAAAAAACTTGATCTGTCCCTGCCTTATCATATTTTCATCCCTACCTAAGACTTGGATTTTAGAAAAGGTGCATCTTGAGTGTGACTTTAACTCCTTAAGATCAATTGCTTTCTAAACCATGAAACTCGGTTTACCATTTTGATCCAAGTTAACAAGAATCTTCTCTGACTTCAGAGGAAAGCGAAAATTATGCTTGCTTATAAAGAAGATAATGCATGTGTCAACTTGTTGGTTATTTATAGTCTTTTTATCTTTAGCAACTCATGCTCTTCAAAGATTTCCTACTCAAATGTTTAATGTAATGCTTGTTGATATTTTTAGGGTCTTTAAAACTTGACCTACAATCTTTTCTTGTTTTTTTTTTCTTTGTGAGCTTCTGCCTTTTTTTAAATAATAATAATAAAATAGATTATATCATTTATTCGTTCATTAATGTTATTTTAAAATTAAAAGAGAAGGTAAATCTTACATGTGATACATAAGACTCTTGTGATAAAAAATTACGAGAATGGATTTAAACCTTTGGCACCACTATTTTTGTCTATATGAAATCACTAGGCCATAATGACAATAATCTAAAATTCAAAGTGATTATATCAAGGGTAACTAAGATGCATAATTGCAATTCAAATCAACAAATAACTTCAAACCAATAAAACGGTTGATGTTTTCGCTAAACCTAAGTCCTCTAAGACATTGCTTTGCTTTAAACATATATGATGTAAATATCATATGGTATTTTAATATCTCATCTATTTAAAATTAGGATTGTATTTCAATACATACATATATATATATATGTGTGTGTGTCACAGTTCAGGACTTGTGATCAAATACGACAAGAAAATATGCTTGGATTCATACAAAACTTAGCATAAAAATCAAGCATGAAGAGAAGATCATGTGGCGCAAATTTGAATGAAAATACTCATGTAAATTATTTTTTCAATTTTTCCTTATTTTGAGGGTGTTTATATAATTCTGACTAAGGTAACTTGTCCAATGCGAATAGATAAGTACATGGCTGTAATCCATGGATTTTTATCTTTGCATTAATATGTTGTAGTGCATTAGAACCCTTAGGAGTTGGGAGAAAAGTTCTTATGTCAATTGAAAAAAAGTATATTTACTCCTAGCGGTAAAACTTTTACTTAGAATGCTCTTTTGGAAGGGGAGTGTCTGGTGACCCTATATGGGCATCGAGGCATTCGCCTAAGGAATCGAGTATATGGCCTTAAGCCTTCCCTATACATTCAGAAGTATGTATTGAGGCTTTTTAAATTAGAATAAAGAAATAGCTCTTCTTCAATCGAAATATTGTTTCACAGAATTATTTTACTTTTGGCCACATATATCCGTATTTATTTGAATTACATGAACACATCATGATTGTCTATGTGAATGACGTGGTTGCCTTTATATGCGTTTATTTGCTATGTGCTATGTGATTTGTGCTTATAGTTGACTTGATGTGCTATAAATTATGGGTGTTGCTTATTATTTTTAAAACTTAGTGCATAATCGATTGGCTGGTTTATTCTTAGGTATTAATTGACTAAGTGCCGAGCAAAGAGTCTAAGTGCCGTATGTTTTGATAATTGAGTTACCGATCTGTGACAATATGGAAGAGTATCATAATATTTTTTTAATAAAAAATGTGCTAGTATTTTATATTTTTGGCAACTTTTCTCATAAAAATTAATATTTTTGTATTATAACTTTGTTGATAGAGTTACAAAATATTTCATATTTGGCATATAAAGTATTTATTAAATTTAATTTTTCAAAAAAAGGTTTACAAATTTACATAACAATTGTTAGTTTTTAACAAAAAATGCAAGGAACCTAACTTGTGATATAAAACTTAAATTTTGATTGGTTAAAATTTTGATCGATTACTTTTCTTTTAGTCAAGGTTCCTTCATGTTTAGTGAATTTTTTATATTCTTTTGGGATTCCACTCTGCTTAATATTTCGATGAGGTCAAGATAAAGATTCGCCTTTTTGTTACCGTAATTATAATTTGATAATTTTTTTTTGTTAATATCTCGTTCGTTTTTTTCGGGGCTGTAATGATCTTTAGATTACAACTACATATTTTATTATTCATTTTATACTTTAGTAATAAAAATTAAATATTTATTAGGTCAAATAATTTATTTTTGTTATGAGAAATTTTTCAAATAATATTCCTAGTATAAAATAGATATACTAATAATTAAATATTTTGAAATAAATTATTCATAATTAATCATAGTACCACTATTTCAATTACTCATAATATAGCTATGTGTTTATATTAATATGTATAATTTTTTAAAGGTTTAAAATATTAAGGGCCTGTTTGGAAACTTGTTCTATTTTTCTGTTTTTAAAAACTATTTTTGAAAATAGCTTAAAGTTATTTTCAAAAATGGTTTTTAAAACAGGATTTCAGAACAAAATTTTCAAAACTGTTTTTAAAAACAGTTTTATCAAACAGATTTTTTTGTTTTAAAAACAGTAGACTGATTTTAAAAACAATTACCAAATAAGCCGTAAAACTCTAAATGAATTTCATATAATATAGCCTAAAATAATCAATGATCTTGGGCCAATTGACTTAAGTTGATTGACCAAAACCAATTGAGGGAGCAGTCATGACAAATAGTCTCAAGCCCAAATCAAATGACCTGTCTACTTGTTTGGCCAATTCATAGGACTTGGCTAAAGAGCTTAGTGAATCAACCGTCTAACCAATGCATAACAAAAGATGTGAATCAAGCATTCATGAACAATATGATTACGATAACTACCTAGCAAGAATCTCACTGACGTTACCAATACGTTGAAGATACATGGCTATATCTCATTCATTCAAGAGCACGCTAATTGGCATGTTTGACACCTATATATATTGAGAGATATTTCTTCTTCATATCATATTCACTACATTACTGAAACTCTATTGAAATACTAATTTGGTCATTAGAGTGTACTCAGCAGACTACTTCTATTGTGCAGGACTGACTTTGTTATGTTTGGAGGTCACTCTTCATTTGGCGTTGTCTGTGGCTTTCCTAGCCATCCCATGTCTCATCGCTCTCATTTGCAGTCTTCTCGCACTTTGTCGCTTAACAAGTGTGGCCATCGTGAAAGAGCCAGAGATGATCATCTAAATGGGATGGCAGAGGAGGCTCATTGAATCGCGGTAGAACTTGAACTTGACACATTTGCAGAGTAAGTTCGCTAGTTGTAAGAGGAGTTAAATGCTTTCTTGTGCACTCAAACGCAACTTACTCTACTACCATCACTTCCTGACCCCTCCAGGTCTTGTCTTGAGGGAAGTTGCCCCTGTAGCTCTCACATCCCACCCTCATTTAACCTAAACCCTTCATTTTTTTGAACCCCAATAGCATCAACCACACTCAACACCACCTTTACAAGAGCCACCCTCTATTCCCATTGTTTCTTTGCTTGTGGTTACTTCTATTCACTTGTTCCTGAATCCTTATCTCTTCTTTCTACAAACTTCCCAAATTCAAACTCTGATCAATCCACTTATCCCTAATGTCTCTATTACTCCACCATAAAAGAACGACATCCACCACCCTGTACGACATATTCCCCATGTACATGAACCTTATGACCCACTCAACCTAACGATGGACCTCACCTAAACCTCTAGGCAACCATCCTCCTACCAGAAGGAAAACCACCCATTTTTAGAGGTTATAATGGCTACTCCTCGACCTGCCCATTTCAAACCACTAACCTATAACAACCCCTAGGACTACATATCGAATTTACAAAAGCATTCTAAGCCTTGATGTTACTATTAGGGGCTCCAAATGCCATCATGTGCCGGGCCTTCTCTACCACTCTTAAGAAAGCTGGTCTATAATAATTTATCACTTTGCCTTAGTAATCAATCGACAGTTTTTGTTAATTAGCTTATGCATTCTCCTCATACTTTGCAATTAATAGGGTATCTAGAAAAACATCAACTATCTTGGTCAATTTCCAATAGGAAAGCTATGAGACCTTTAAGGAATATATTGCTCGCTTTAAGGCTCTAGCATTGGAAATTTGAGACCTTAATGAAGGTCTGACAATGCATCAAATTAGGTCGAGCCTCTATTTGGGTCACTTCGCCATTTCATTGGCCAAGTACCCAACTATCTCCCTTTTAAAACTTTTGGCCAGATCTAAAAAGTACATTAACATCAACGAGGTTAAGCTTACTTAATAGTAGATCGAGCATGTGTAATTCAATGGTATGTCCCCCAGAGATGGAGCTTCCAAACAAGAAAAGGACTTCCTCGAGGTGATTTAATAAGTATGAGTTGTTAAATACGTTGATAAGCCATAAAGTGCAAGATATCAGGGTAGCCAAGCTGATGAAATTTCCCCTACAAAAATGATGAAAATTTTCCCTGATTGATAAATCAAAGTTTTATAAGTTCTACTATGACTATAGGCATCATATAGATAAGTGTGTTACCCTAAAAGATGAGATAGATGCATTTACAAGGTGAAGACATCTTTCGAAACACAAGAAGTTCCATCTGGGAAAAGGGAAAAAAAGATGACAAAGAAAGTGATAAATCCCCACAATCTAATCGATCAAAAGGTAAACAGGCTGAAGCAATTTCCCTTATCTTGGGGATAGTCGAAACCATCCTTAAAGGTTTCGCTAGGGGAGAAGCTTTTAGAAATGCCCAAAAAAAGCACCTTAAAACAGTGATAGCAGTAAAACGGAAGAAGCAGATAGAGCAGTATGAGCCAATTTGCTTCATAGAACAAGATTTTGGGGACATTGATAAGGATTGTGATGATCCGATAGTTATCTCAGTCCGATTGCACAATTTCATCATTAAAAGAATACTCATTGACTAATGAAGTTTAGATGACATTTTGTATGTGCGTGCTACTAATGCCATGAATATCCATAAAAGCATGTATAAACCTTACATAGGTATTTTAATTGGTTTCACACGAGGGTAAGTTCAAGTAGGAGGAATAGTGACCCTGAGGCTGACCTTGGGTGTCACAACCCAAAACTCTAGTCATGACCAGTGTGAATATCAATCATTTCATTGATAATCACCTGCTTGTATCTCAATTTTGCTAATTCATTTTATTCATGACATGCTGAATTTTGTTATCATTCAAATGACTCGATTCAATTTGATAGCTAAGAAAAGAATGAAATCCATGTGATTTCAAATGGCAAATATATTTATATAACTAAAATTTACATAATGTATAGAGACATCACCCATTAAGGCACATGTCCCTTGTTGCCATCAATGTTCGCCTCTCAACATGCATTTTCCAAAATCTTTATCCTTGGTTGGTTTCAATAACCATTCTTTTTCAACACCCCAGGTTCTTTTAGGGGACAACACAAAATAAAGTTAGTTTAACCTTTAGCTTGTGAAGATTTCAAAAGTATAGGTTAGACTAACTTCATCACTAAGGATTTGATGACCATGCTATTTACATTTTCAAAAGGTGATCTAAAAAGAGTGTAGATAACATATCCTCTAAAGATCAAACCATCCCATATCTATCATTAGTAATACGTTTGGGGGTTATAGAGGGATGATTTCTATCTTATGTAACACTCCACATCTTGTTGGGTTTAAGATTATGATATAGTCTATTTTAATTTCATATGCTCCTAATATACTGTTGACCATAGTGATGAATATAATAGCTATGATTTCCATTGGTTAATTATCCATCTTACTTTTTAGTAAGGAAAATTGACAACTAATTCTTGAGTATCTGAAAAATAATTCACAGAATAATGAGTTTATGGTTCAATGAGATAAATACATACCAAACATATGAATTCATCACACAACAAGACTCATACATTCATACACATGAATACTTACCATCAATAAATAGCTAGTATCTATATCATTTTCATAAAGGATTATAGAGTATTCAAAGACTTACCACTAAGGTAATTCATATTATGCATTTCTCAGCACATTAGGCCACTCTAGGCCAATTCTGGCTCTCATAGCCATATGTCAACATTTCAAATTCATTACGTATAACAATTTCTTCATATCACATTTCAACATTTCATGCAACAACAATATATATCACGCTATGCACAATCATAATTCAATTATAACCCTCCTTGTTACTCCAATTGTGCCTTATCCCCGTATAAACCCAGTCTTTTCCCTCTAACACCTGCCTCATACCCTTCCGCCATTAGAAGGCACAAATCTAGGATCTGGTTCATACTTTCCACCATAACCTATCATTTTCATATCAAGCCTTAAAAGCTGCCAAATATTCAATCATTCCATTCTTATAATGAATATTTCATCACTTTCATATCAACATATTTCATCATTATTCATGACATTGTATATTATTTTATGTCTTACATACATAATCAAGATTTGCATCATATAATAATTCATTGTAGTGATTATAATTTCAACAACAATCATAACTTCATAATATCATCTTTTCATAATCACAATCATTCAAGACCATTGCAATGTTTTTTCAACTCATATTTGCATTCTCTTCTAAACTCATTATTTAGAAATTATTATATGTGCATTTATTATATTCATTAATGTTAGTTTATAAAACACTCCTTTAGGATATTACATTTGTCATATATGTTTAATTGGACTTTCTATGGTTTTGAGTTAAAGAAATAGAGTGTAGATTCAAGTAAGAAAAAATAGGACTAGACAAATTGAATTTTTGTTGAAAGTACAATCAAAATCGTGCATAGAATTGCTAAAGAAAAATGAGTAGGATCGTGACTAGAATCGAAAAATTTATTCTTGAAAAGCTCTATTTAACTCGAGAAAATGTAGTTAGATATGCAAGTTTGCTCATTAAATTTTGAAAACTTTTAAGAAGTCAAATTTCAAACACAATCAGAATCAAAAAATAGACTAGGGTTAGTTAACTTTACTTGTAAAATTCTAGTTCAAAATTTGATTCAAATCAGTCAAGAAAACTACTGGATTTTTGTGAGCATGATCGTGGGTTCAATTCAAAATGGTGTGATTCAACTCACATGACTAGATTTTGTATATTAATAGTAGAAAAATAGGGGAAACCATTTCCAACACAAAGATACTATAGGATCTTATTATCTCATGTTTTTGAAAGCATAAATAAACACAAACTCCACTATTTCAACATTATATTCATTAGCATTCCAACAATCCACTTAATCTTCATGTTTCATCTTATCATCACAAAACCCATTTTTACTGACTTACACCACAAATCAACAAATCTCAATTAAGAATCACATAATAATTTATAAGAATGGTAAGTATCGCTTACCTGAAGAGCTTAAACATAAGAAATAGCAACTATTTTACCAAAATCTTCTATGCTCTTCAAAATAAAAAATAAAAACATATTAGCTTCTAATCTTTTTTTTTCATAGATTTCTCTCATTAACTAATCATACATGATTAAATTATAATTCCCATATCATGAATAAAGCTATATCTAACAAATCTGAGCTCCAAAATGTTAGAAAAATTGGATTAATTCATAGATTGAACAATAGCATGAATAGTGACAAAATTTTTCAAAAATTCATAACTTGACTTATACTCAATGAATTAATATGATTTTCTTGTTGAAATGAAGAGGAAGAAGATAGGATTCAGTAGTAAAAATTTGATAAAGTAACAAGCAAAATTAAGAGCTCACCTAAAGAGAGACAAAGTGAAAGTTTAGAGAGAGAAAATGAAGACCTGTAGAGGAAGATGTAATAAAGTTTGCATGACTTCCTTTAGGCTGAAGCCAAAGAAAAGAAGAAGGGAAGCCAGTTGAGGGAGGGGCATTTAAGGGAAAAATAAGTTAGCTTCTCACTATCTACAAGTTGACCATTTCCTTTTTAAATAATTTCTCTCCTTTCTTCCATTTTAAGCTCAAATTTAAACATACTTATCAATTTTCAAAAATCATAAAATTTTAATACAAATTAGGTAAGTTAATTCCCTATATAATGACTATGATTTTAATACAAAAGTTTCAAATTTTTGTAGTTTTCCAAAAATAGAAATTTAAAAATTACACATTGTGTTCCTAGAGCATTCTTGATTAACTTTTTTATCTTCTAAAGATTTCTAAAATTCATATAATCAATTTCTACTATTTTTGGTTTCCCATTACTCAAATTTTCTAATTTCAAAGTTTCCAAAAAAATTTGAATTTCCTTTTTCAAAATTTTTAAGAAGCCATTTTATTGACAAAATAGGTTTCAAAAAATTCAGGATGTTACATTAGGAATTCAACCATTGACAAAAAATCTAGATGTCATTTTCCTTGTTATGGCTACCTTTACTAATGCATACAATACTATTTTAGGGTGGCCATCTTTGAATCAAGATAGGGCCATAATTTCCACTCCCTATTTGTTGATGAAATTCCTAAGGGATAGAAGGATCAGAGAGGTATGGGCCAAATGACAGGTTGTTTAGAGATGTTACATGGAAAATTTAGCCAGGACCCAAGAAGGCACTAGAGAGACAAAACTAGCAGTTGTCAGCGAGAAAGGTAGTGAGCGTCAAATTATAGACTTAGCATTGTATGACATTTAGCATGATAATTCTTGCCAACTGGAGCCAGGCTTGGATATAAAAGAAGTACAAGTTTTTAGGAAGATGATGAAAGAATAATAAAAAATAAGGCAGATTTAGGGAAAACACACCGAGATCGATTAGTAAAACTCTTGTAAAGTTATATTAAGGTGTTTGCCTAGACATTGGTTAATGTGCCAGGGATTGATCTAAAAGTAGCTTGCCACAAGTTGTCAATCGATCTAAATATGAAGCCTATGTAGTAAAAAAAGAGGAATCATGACCCTGAGTGACAAAAAGGGATAACGAAAGAGATAAAAAAGTTGCTAAGCACAGGTTTCATTAGGGAAATCCACACACCATATCGCTGGCAAATGTGGTCTTAGTAAAAAAGGCCACGGGAAGATGGAGAATATGTGTGGATTTCACAAACTTCAATAAGGCTTGCCCTAAGGATTCATATCTGCTTCCAAATATCAATCAGTTGGTAGATGGCATGGCAAGTTTTGAAATTCTCAGTTTCAGAGATGCTTTTTTAGGCTATAATCAACTGTTAATCCACCCTGAAGATGAAGATAAAATAACGTTCATAACCAACCACGGTACCTTCTGTTACAGGGTAATGTCATTTAGTTTAAAAAATGCAGAAGCAACTTATAGGAGGATGAAGAATAAGGTATTTTTTGAGCAAATAGGGAAAAATATGGAAGTTTACATCGATGACATGATATTTAAGTCAAGAAGCTCAAAGCAGTATTGGTAGGACTTAGAGGAGACATTTATAACCCTAAAAAAGTTTCAAATGAGGTTAAACACAAAGAAATGTGTGTTTTGGGTAAAAGTAGAAAAATTCTTAAGTTTTTTACTTGTCAAATGAATGATAGAGGCCAACTCATCCAAGTGTTAGGCTATAATTGACATGAGGAGCATGACAAATATAAAAGAAGTGTAAATGCTTAATAGGAAGGTTGTTGCTTTCCTACACTTTATGTCCAGTTCAACTGATAAACATGTTCCTTTCTCTAAAGTGCTTAAAAATATAAAATTTTAAATGAACTAATGATTGTGAGAAAGCTTTCCAAAAGCTAAAAAAGTATCTGGCCATACCACTCACACTTGATTAGAGCTAAGGGAAACACTATATGTATACCTAGCGGCAACCACGAAAATGGTAAGATTAGTACTTAACCAAGAAATTAAGTGAGAGCAAAAAATGGTGCACTTTATAAGCTATACATTGCATGAAGCTAAAATATGATACTAGAAAATAGATTAGCCTTCACCCTACTATCGACATTCAGGAAGCTAAACCCTTACTTTCAAAGTTATCACGTAGTTTTTTGAATGGATGCTCTAATTTGGAAAATTCTGTAGAAGTGTGATATGGCAAGTTGATTGGTGACCTAAGTAGTCAAGTTGTCAAAATACAGGCTCATCTACAAAGCAAGGAAGGTACTAAAAGATTAAGCATTGGTAAACCTTGCAATAGAGCTAGTGAAGGCAAAGGAGCTTAGGTTGGAAGGCTCGACATGGACATTATATATAGATGAATCATCAGACAGAAAAGGTAGTGAAGTAGGGTAATTTTAGAAGGACCTATAGATTTAGTCTTGGAATTCTCATTGAAATTTAACTTCAAAAGAACAAACAAAAAGATAGAATATGAAGCACTGATAGTCAATTTGAAATTAGCAAGAGAAGTAAGGGCACGATCATTAAAAGTCAAGAGCAATTCTCAACTAGTAATTACCTAAGTCAGAAGAGACTATGAAATAAAAGAGTTAATACTAGCAAGGTATACTAGCATAACTAAAACCTTATTGAAAGGGTTCAATTTTGAGCTAGCAAAGATTCCAAGGAAAGAACATGATCGCATAGATGCGTTAACCAAATTAGCCAGTGCCAAAATGGCATTAAACAATAAAATTATAATTCATGAGACGTTGTAATCTCCTTACACGGATGAAGTAATATGTATAGAGCAGGAGGAAACATGGCTAACCCTGATCATGGCATTCCTAAAGGAAGGGCGACTGCCAGAAGATAAAAAAGAAGCTAGTATAAGTATTTTCTAGTTCTACGAAATGGGCTCGCAAAGGTCCGATCGTAGATTAATCCAGGTGAGAAAAGAGCTAAGCTCGTTAGATCGTTAGCTGCATGAGCAACAGAATGAGGCAAAAGCTCTAGCTCGCTAAGAAACAAGTCCCTGCTCACATAGCCAGCAACTCGCTATACACGAACTCGCATTGCCAAAGGCGAGCTCGTGAAGTTCATCCTCACTGATCGAAGGCTAGTAGTGACCTAGTGCACAAACACAGTGTCATGCTTAGCAACAAGCTTGCCAAAGGTAAACTTGAAGCAACGACTCTCTTAGCCTTGGTTTGTGGGGCCAGTCTACAAGAAATAGCATGTAAGGACCCACTCATAGAAAGTAAAACTTCAAAAGTCAGCAAGCATTCTGCAGAAGCTATTTTTCAGTAGTCTAAGCTATCTTGTATATTTATTTGATGTAACAGAAATATAAATTATGTAATTACAATTATAACCTCCCCAGCTCTATAAATAGGAGGAGGGAGATCACTGTGAAATAAGGTTGAATCTGTATACAAAAACTCTGTAAAATTTTCTCTATATTAATAAAACACTACCATGGACATAGGGACTAGTGTCGCCTAATTTTGGCCGAACCACATTAAAAATCCCTTAAGTGTTTGCTATTTTTCCTCTTCATCATTGTTAGTTCGACTAAAATATAGTTTGAATTTCAAAGAACTCTTCTGGTTGACTGGACTTTAGATAAATCAAAATCTACCGTCAACAGAAACTAAAAAAGTTAAGCAAAAGGTAGCACATTTCTTTATAGAAGGCCGATTCTGTCCTGAGGGAAATTCATGAATGCATTTATGGGTCTCATATGGCAAGAGTAACAACTATGCTAAAAGTCATTCAGTTAGGGTACTTCCAGCCTAAAATGAAGAAAGAAGCCATGGAGCTCATACGAAGGTGTAAAAAGTGCTAAAAGTTTACAAAGGTTCAAAGGCAACCAATAGTAGAATAGATGTCCATTTTTGCTCCTTGGCCATTTGACCAATAAGACATAGATCTATTAAGGCCATTCCTGGTTAATTAAAGTATATGGTGGTTGTGGTTAATTACTTCACCAAAATGGATGGAGGCAGAACCCCTAGTGACCATATCCTCAAATAATGTTCAAAAGTTCATTTGGAAAAATATTGTTTGCAGGTAGAATTTCTAAAATATAAGCTTTGACATAAGAAAATTGCTAATAACTCCTTTCATGTATGGCTTGCCCGTAATAATCACATTTGACAATGGAAAGCAATTTGTTGGTGATGACTTTCAAAACTTTTGCCTAAGGTATATCTGTATATGTACATCTTTTATGAAAACATGAATTTCACATGTCTCAAAATGAAAGTTAGGAATTAAATAAAAATCCATATCTGTTGAGCACTCTCAATCAAATGGGTAGGCCAAGTTGGCAAATAAGATCATCCTTAAAGGACTACACAAAAGGTTAGATAAAGTAAAAGGGAAATGGGCTGAGGAATTGTTTAGCATCCTATGATCATACAAAACCACTGTACATTTCACCATCAATAAAACTCCTTTCATGCTTATATATAGGGTGAAGCAATACTCCAATTGAAGATAGCAATACAAGTAGCAAAGAAATAAAGAGAGAAGAAGGAAAGAACTAGATATATTGATCAAGATGAGAGAAATGGCTCAGCTTCGAAATGAGTATATAAGGTGAAAGTCACTAGAATCATAAATAAGAAAATGAAAAGAAAAGCATTTGTGAAGAGAGATTCAGTCTTACAATGGGCAGATAGACCACACAAAATACAGGAAAGCTCCTCAATAGTGCTTATCGTTTGAAAACTATTCAAGGGAAACCCCGTCCTCAAACATGAAATGTGACACACCTAAAGTGTTACCATATACAGTTGTAAATGGTATTGGCTTCAAATTATATAGCAAAATGAAAGAGGAATAAAAGTGAAAAATTGCCACATTTGCAAGTTTCATATAAAAGACCGAGCAGATCCCTTGACATTAATAAAAGACAAGCAAATCCTTCAGCACTAATAAAAGACTAAATAAATTCGTCAACACTAATAAAAGATCTAGCATCGACACTAATAAAAGCCTAAGCAAAACTTTAGCATTAACAAAAGATCAAGCAAATCCCTTGGCACTAGTAAAGGCATGAGCAGACCCTTTGATGCTAACAAAAAACCAAGTAGATACCTTGGTGCTAATAAAAGATCAAAAAGCTTTCTAAACATGACATTTAAGCACATATGTAAGATAAACTGATTAGAAAGGCCAGTAGGAACCCATACAATCAAAAAGTCGATGAAAGAAAAATAATTACAAAGCCTGTTAGAGGCATACAAATGGGAAGAAATCCATAAGTTTGTTCTTAAATCCATTATGACCAATCAACCTATTCTATATATATATATATATATATATAAAGAAGAAAAATGCAACAATAATAATCAAGGTCTAATACGGCCTAATCTTACTTTAGGTCTTCCATAATATGTTCTAGGAGCTTATTTTTGTCAACTTTGGGAAGGCTGCATAAAAAAACCCAATATTTTACATATATGTCATCAAACTTGCTCTCCTTACCCATGGAAGAGCCTTCAGTGGAAGTCTTTTGCTTGCATGAAGGCAATACTACCAGAAGAAGGCTTTGCCTGATCAAAAGAAGTGGAGCCACTAGCAATAACCACCTTTGACATTAGCTTGGTCTGAACAGTTGATAGAACAATAAGTTTTTGCTCAACAAAATTTCAGGCATGTGTTTCTACCAATTGCTTAGAGTTCATCTTCGAATGACTTATTCAGCTAGCAACCTAAAAATAAAACAAAAAGAAAGTCATACCTCGAAAACTAAAAACAAAGCAAAAGCCTAACTATAAGAGAAGTGATGATGTAACCAGAAATCAAAGAACGCCGGGTAGGACGACGGTAAACAATAGTAAAGTTGGAGGCTCACGAAAATGAAATACTGACATCATTATCAAGAGACCTGAATTAGCTTTTATAAAGGGTTGGAAGGAATCCAATGACCAAGGTAAATTGGTATAAATAATTGGGATGACCTCGAACTTCCTTAGGAAGGAAAGATTCGAGGGTAATATTAATTTCTCAGGAATGAAGGGCCCTTCGATAGCCTTAATTCCTTAGGAAGGAAAGGTCCTTCGGTGGTCTCAATTCCTCAAGAAGGAAAGGCCTTTTTAAAGATGTGGAGGATCGACAAAGTAAAATAGTAAACAAAAAAGCTTGTTAGAGGCTTATTTGGACAAAAAATTTGATAAAGCCAAAATAATGATCATTTGATAGAATGTAGAAAAACTAGTTGGATTATATCTAAAAACAAATGCTATATGAAAGATGAGTAGAGAAATACTATGTGCACAAAAGTAAAGATTCATAAGTCTATTTCTTTTCTCCAATTGTTTAGCCTATTTTGTATAAAAAAAACTACAATAAAAATGAAAATGGCAATAGCACCAAAGTGAGCCGAGAGCCTACTCTTTGGTTAACTCTACAAGAATTTGCTCAAGGGGCTTATCTTTATCAATCTTGGAAAGATCAAGCAGTGTGTCAAGATTTAAATATTGGGTCTATTGAATTGCCTTTGCAGACCCACCTTGGAACATGAGATAGCTAAGATCTTCAACTTTGGTAAGCCTTAAGTCTCATGTCAAAAGATATTTTGCTCTCTTCCCATTTTTCCCCATTCAGCCTCCGGTTCCTACGCCTTCGAGGACAAATATTTTGCTAGATCCTTACTTTTTTAGCACAAAGCACACTGCTCCTACACCAAGTCAGCAACATGATCAATAAGATTAGAGACACTTTTATCCCCAACAACACTTCCTTCCTTAGGCCTTCCACCATACTAGAATTGGTGTTTGCTAATTCCCTCTTATTCTTGGTGAAGGTCAGTACGATGGCTAAGATGGAAGAGGTTGAGCGAATAATCTAAGTCGTTGATGATTTCGAAAGGTGCAAGGGACCATGATCTAGCATGAACTATTCTATACAATCTTGATCGGCAGGAAGAAGTAACCAGCTATGCAAGAAAGTGCCATAATCTACATCTTTATATCAAAAGATAGGCTACTTCCCTCAAGGGTCTCGATCAGTAGTAGTCCTTTCTAGGCATCCACTTTGACTTTCTTGGTAGTAAGAACGAGGATGTCAGAAGAACGGCTCTCCTTGCCTTTAGATGACTCTTCAAAAATAGCTTTTCACTTTCTCATAGATAGCATCTTGGCTCGATCAAAGGTAGGCACAGGCGGATAGGAGGAAAGAGGCCTGCTGGCAACTTCATCTACTAGTAGTGCCAATTCAAGTTAGATAGGTAGTGGCATAATTAGTTTTTCCCTAGCCAAGGCTTGAGCACAAATTTCAATTAGGCATTTTGGGTCCATCTTTGCATGATGTATCTTAATCACATCTTTGTTTAGCTAAGAATCGTAATAAAGCAAGGGCAAACAAAAGAAGGAAAACCTAAGTATTTCAAGTCAGCTGAGAGGGGTAGATATTTAATGCCTAAAGGATGCTTGTTTGAAATACCATAAACAATGGCAAACATAAAGGTGATTAACCACATCCCCATAAAATATCATGAAGGATGAGGTGTCATAACTACGCATCTACTCATCCTCCTTAGTAGGTTTGAAGACATTTCCCTTGATTGATTTATTGTGAATATAGACCTTTTCTAACTCTTAGATCACATCCAGATTCTGCCATTTATTAGAAATGGCTATCAATTTCATGTCTGGATGGATATCTCATAGGCTGTCTAGTGCAACGTTAATGAGATGGACTCATTTGTTCCTATGTTTATAGCGAGATCAATCAATCATGATCATATAAAGAGAAAGAGTAACGTGGTAAATAATGCATTCAAATGAGTATTCCCTGAGATCTAATGAGGAGTCAAAGTTTGATGACAAGTTAATAGGGTCATTTAATTCATCAACATGGAAAAGGAAAGCACAAAGACAAGGACCACCTTCAAAGAAAACAAAGCATGGTTAGAGTGGAAGAAGCAAAAGGAAGAATAGTCAAACAAGAATGGTTAAGTGGAGTTAGGAGGATTCAACAAAGAAAATAAAAGAATCTAGACTGAGGCATTGGTCTGTTTAGTATAGCCCAAAAGAAAAAAGAGGTACGAAATGCAACCACAAGCAGAAAAAGGGAAAAGAAGAAAAGAATCGATGTAGCCGATGCATTTTGAAAAAAAAAAGAGCAAAAAATAGAAAGCTAAAAGCAACAAAAGCAGAGGTAGAAGGAAGTACCTAAAAAAATCATGGTGGAACAATCAGTAGTCAAGGAAAGTCACTAAAGAATAGTAATAAGTTTGAGTTAAGAGTAGGGGGTCTAGGTTAAGAAGCAAAAGGGCAGAAATCACGTTCAAGAAGCTTAGGTTGGTTTTTATAGAGGAGATCTAACGGCCAAGGTTGAGCAAGTTGAATGGCCTAGATGGCAATCCATGCCATTATTATGATTTTTGCGAGTCTTGAGACATCTCGAGAAGGCAAACCATCATTATTAACAAAGGGCAAGTGACAACTATCCTAGAGGAATGAAAGGTCTCTAAGCAAGTCAATTGTATCTCCCTTCGAGGAGGAAGGGGAAAATGAGATAACTTAAAATAGTCTATGGTCTCTAGATGATTGACCTAAGTCAATCGATCAAGACCAGTTGAGAAAGAGACCATGACAAGCAGTTTTAAGCCTAAACCGATCAACCTGCTACATCTGTTTGATCGACCTATTCATAAGACTTGGTTAAAGACATCAGGGAATCAAGCATGCATGAACACGTTAATTGGCACATTCGATACCTATATATACCGAGAGGTATTTATTCTTCAAATTATATTAACTACATTATTAAAAATCTATTGAAATACTAACTTGACCATCATAGCATACTCGACGAATCACTTTCATTGTGTGTGACTAATTTTACTGTGCTTGCAAGTTACTCTTTAGCTTGTTTGCACTTTATTGATCCTACTTACTGAACAAAAAGCTTGTACAAACCTATTGAACAAAGAGTTTCCTATACAAATAGCTAAAGTATTTATGGGATCCTCATAAAGATTGTCTTAAGAAGATAGACTTTTATATTTCTACTTAAACAATTTTATTTAAAAAAAAAGTTTACATCTAGTATTCCTACAAATCTATTCTCATTATCATGATTAGTTTCATATGTGACAAAAATTGTATGATAAAGATATGTACAAGTGTAATGAAAAAATTGTTATAAAATATCATACAAATTTGATATAAAATTTGTAATAAATAAATACAAATAATTAAATTATACATGACTATCCACAAACAAATTCATTGCTCAAAGTATGGGTTTTTGATAAACTTTTTAGATATTGTTATGCATCTGATTAAAACATAAACAAAACAAAAATTTGACATGATTAGATAAAAATTCTATATAGTTGTTTGTGAACAATATATACATACAAGTTTTACCATTAATTAGAATTTATAATTTTTTAATAAATATTACTTGTTTTACAATAAATTAAAGACAAATATATCATGTTCAAAACTTTTTATTCTTTTTATAACTTGTGAATAACATATTATGTTGTGAGGACAGAAGTTTTTCTTTTCAAATGACATAACATTTTAAATGATGATTGTATGAAAACTTTAATAATAGATAAAAAATTTTATTTTTTGTCATTAAAATAAAAAATATTTTTCAAATAAACAATCATATGTATATAATATAAATTATACAAATATTTATTTAACTAAACAGCAATTGGATCATTCCAACCTAACTTATGCTTGGCTTGGGTGAGTGGAAAAAAAAAGAGGAAAGAAAATTGAGGGGAAAGGAAAATAATATTTTGTTGATTGGATGGGTGGAAAATAAGAGGAAAGAAAATGAAAGGAAAAAAAATAAGAAGAAAAGTAATAATAAAATTGATAGAAAGTAAAATAAATTTAGTTAAACTATGAGATTGCATAACATATGGTTAAAATGTGCAAATATTACAATGCATAACATATGGTTAAAATGTGTAAATATTATAATGAATTCATGGTTACATTTAAATTTCATTTGAAGATTCAGTAAATAAAAACTACATATGAAAATCATAAAAACTAGAACAAAGTAACCAACCATCCTATTGAAGACTATGATCTAGATTGAAGTATTTTCAGAGACAATCAGCTTCAGACATTAATTAATATAATGTCTCCACTCGTATTAAGTGTGGAACTCCAAAGAATTCAGACGTCTCCATCTAATCTTGACATAAAAATGATAACACTTCATTCAAATATCCGAATGATGTTCAGTACATCTAATTCAGCCCAAATATCTTCTATACTATAATAACGAGGTCTACTTTGCTCCATAATGGTCAGGCCCCTCTATGCTACTTCAATTTGTCTCTTGACAACTAATGCTTGTCTTTAAGCAACTTATGCTTATCTTTCAAGCATGGCAATAAATCTATTGTAAGATTCATTTGTCTGTTTCAACATATCAGTGAGATATTTGATTCTAATTGTTATTCTCCCTATGTGAGTTTCAAGGATGTTAGTCATGTGCACTTTGCACTTAGAACCTCTAGATGAAGAAGTTCCATAACTTTGATTAGAGTTACCACCGATTGGGCTAAAATCATCCATGTTGCCAGCTGATGGGGTATCATTGCCCATGTTACTAGTTAATGCGGGATCATTGCCCATGTTTATATTAGTCTCATACAGACTAATCCTTTTAGCAGAGTCATTGAGGTCAATTCCTTCCATCTCCCATTGATTCACCATGTTTGTTACACTTTGATCACTTCTACTGGTTGCTCTAT
This sequence comes from Saraca asoca, assembly GCA_026873985.1. Lineage (NCBI taxonomy): Eukaryota > Viridiplantae > Streptophyta > Magnoliopsida > Fabales > Fabaceae > Saraca > Saraca asoca. The sequence continues at coordinate 21,850 of JANHAO010002424.1, forward strand.
CAGTAGTATATAGATCATATAGATTATCATAGTTATCGACTTTTGTTCATATCCACTTTGTCACTTTAGGCTTAGCCTACACAGTAAGTTAGATTAGGATTAGTTGTTTAGAATACTCATTACTTGCACTATACACAATTAAGATTTTCCTAACAAGGGTACTAGATGCTATGTACGTAAATAAACATAAATTACCTCACATATCTCTTGCCATACTTGTGGCCCTGCCTCAAATAACTGGATCATCGGATCCTAACCAATTCCATTCAAAGAATTGAAAAGATCATAACACTTGCCGAAGTGATCTTTCAAGGTCTTCAACTGATGCTTGATGTTATCTTTTTTTATGCTCGTGCCAAAGATGGCTCTTAAAATGTTCACCACCTCGTTGTACCTGGTTATGGATAACTGTCCATCAATGAAGTTCCCCCTTGTATATTGCTCCAACATGGAGTCAAGTAAGCAAGAGTCCATTTGTTTAATCTATTGCAAACTTGCAGGTGTGGATGGTCCAACCTCAAAGGTTAACCTCTTTGTTTTTGGTATCTTATTTTTTGTACAACAACAAAGGTTAATTGTTTATGGTAACCAGTGCAAACAAAATTTATGGCATCAGCAATGGATTAAGAAAAAACATTAAAGAGACATTCAATTAATAAATGTGCCATATCATAAAAGTGATACAAAGACATGCAATGTATATGATTATAACCAATGCAATATTTATGGTTATGAGTTATGTTCATAATTAGCCCACAAATGGGCTGCTATGTTATCTCTCAATAATGCTCTTGCCTTATAGTCCTCATCTTGATTTTGTATGATACGGTCATCCACATCATGTGTCAAAGATTACTATAATTCTTTATCAACTTCATCTATTAATCTTTGATCTGGATCCTCCGTCATTAAAAAATTATGAAGTATACAACATACTATGACAATCTCGATCATAGTTTGGAGGGAGTAAAATGGTTCGGCTTTGCCAGCTATTATGGGAAACCTCTTCTTCAACACTCCAAATGCCCACTTAATGACGTTGCGTGATGAGGCGTGGTGAAGGTTGAATAATTCTCTAGCATTTTCTAGCTGACAATTGGAATACTCCGTTAGATGATAATGGACGCTTCTATATAGTGTGAGTAAACCATGCTTCAACTAAAATCTAGTGTCCCTAAGATAAAATTTTCTTGTATGTATGCATGAAATTTCTATGTGAACAAGTGAAGAAAATAATAAAGAAGGCATGTAAGTTTCAATATCTACCTTCAAGAAGCTTTAACTTATCTACCCTACTCAAGGCTTTTAGCACCTTCGAATTGGGTGCAGTTGTAATACTTCAAAAAAAAAAAAGGAAAAAAAAAAGAAAGAGTTACTGAGGGACCAAAGTGAAAATTTTAATTATTTGTTGGGGCCATATTGTAATTTCTTATTCTTCAAAAAAACTTATTTGAAGTCGATGGAAAGTTGATGGGTCAATGTGTAATTTTTCCCATTTGATTTTATGATATAAAATTTCCCCAACTGCTCTCTCTCTCCACGTGGTCAGTTCTTCCTCTCCTGAAGCTTCTCCGTGCTTGCCTTCTTCTTCACCCAAACTCTAATAGCTCGCTGTCATCTTTGCTTAGCTCGCCATCATCCAATGAAGCTTCAATGATCTTCCTCCTCCTTTCTCCAGCACTTTCATTCTCCCTAGCATGTGCTACTCCAGTTCGATCAAAGCTCCCTTACTATTGCAGTCTGACATCCAATGCCATTTCTTCGTGTCTTCACCTCCATTTGGTGAGCTAGAAGGTCCCGTGTCTCTTCCTCTCTTTCCTTCAGTGACTCTTGCACAATACCCTAGCTCACGATAGCTTCCTCCCCTGTTTTGATGTTGTATAGTCAGCACTTCCAACCAGCTTCCTAGCGGTGTTCCAACATGAGGTGAGCTGTTCATCGGTACTTTAGACTCCGGTGAGTATTTCTAAATCATCAAATTTATTTTATAGTAACCCTACAACTAGTTTTTCAAGATATTTATGTTGAAACTCTTAATAGCACAGTTCAGTCAGTGGCTCCCATAGACTCACCAGCGATGATCCAGCTCTGGCCGAGCTCTCCACCTACACTTTGAAAGGTGGTGAGTGGAAGGTGGTGAGTAGTCCTAGAACAAAAGATTTATTCTGTAGAAACTTTATAGCTAGTTTACAAGAAATTTCCCTTGAAACCCTCATTGTTCTAACTGGAATAAATTAAGATTCTCTTGTCAATCAATATTGTTTTGCTTCAATAGAGTTCCTATCGAAGGATTAAACATACTGACGTTCCATTTTAGAGCTTCCGTTGACTTAATTTTCTAAGGAGTGTCTAAGGTGAGTGAAAAATCTTCATCACTTAATGATCCCATGTGTACATATAAAATAATTTTATTCAATGACATATTATAGATCCTTTTTAAATAATGGAATTCCCCTATATATCAAAGTGATTTTGAAAGTATATTTACATTTTGTATGAAAAAATGAAATGGTTTGTCGTGAAATGATTATGCATTTTCATTTTCCCTTATGTTATTAAAAATGGCTATTTTATTTTCTATGTAATAAATAAATATGAAAATGCTATAGCAGGTTCATGTATACTTTGATTAATATTGCTTACCCAAATAATGAATTTTGTGTTACATGACATATATATGTATATAAAATGTTGATTTGGAATTCTAGATCCATTGGTAATACTCAGGAAACCCTCAAATGCACTTGTGACTAGTATGTTTACTGGAAGAATAAAGTTAGGGAGATATGTATGGTGCAATAAGGTAGGACAAAGATATTTGCTACATTTGATATGATATTGATAAGCTGGTTGCCTATAGAAAATTACTCCTTAGATCCTAATGGTAAATGGATAAAATAGTTATTACAAATATCTTACTATGTTAAGATTTAATGAAATTTTAGAAATTTTATTAGTTTTCCCTCATATTTTTATTTACTTAATTTCTTTCTTGAATGGTAGTTTTTGAATGTATTTTGAAACTATGGCTATTGAATGGGTAAGCATATCTTTATGGCAATGTATTTATATTGATATATATATAGTTTCAAATATGATTTTTAAATGAGATTTTTGGGTGATTATGGGATTGTTTACTCACTGAGTTTCTATGAAACTCACTCCTTCATTTCTATGTTTTTCAAAGTTAGAAGATATTTCTTCAATTGCTCCACACCCTCCTGGTTCCAGATATGCTCCTTGATCAAGTAGGTTATTCCTGCAAAGATTAAAGGAATATGAATGGTGGGAATTAGTGGCAATTGGTAGGATTGTATATGCATGTATTGTGTATAATTACTGGATGCCCCGATAGGATGTAAATTGTATAGTTTAGGCCACTGTATATTGTTTTGATGTCATACAGGTTGTGGTGGGTGTGTAGCCCTTGTGTTGTTGTATAGGCCTTATGGCCAAGTGTTCGAAAAATAGAGAAAACTTTGTTAAATTTTTATTAGAATTTAATATTGAAATATTTCATCATGGATTGACGAAATAGTGAGTCATTGGTATATTATTTGCATTGTAAGGCTTATAGGGGTTTCCTGATAGTGACCTTCTATGCTAGTCACATTTTGTGGATCGGGGCGTGATAAAGTTAGTATCAAAGCATGGTCTAGGGTTTATGTGCATGATAGAGGTTTCTAACTGCCATGACAGGATAGGCATACCAAGTTTATGTTAGTGTGCCATAGAGCACGACACATGAATAAGGATATGCTAATGCTCACACCATGAATATGCCAAAAATATCCGCATTTCCCAAATCTTGTCTTCCTACTTATATATGTAACTATTCCTACTTAAGGTTGATAAGCCCACTCTGTTGCTTTCTGATTCCACTCTCACTTCCTAAAATCCAAATTATAGAATACCAATTCTAGATCCTTAAAGATCATTGTAAACTTTGGAGCTGGTTATTTGATAAGGGATTGTAGATTATTAATGGGAATGACAAAAGTGTGATCACTTAATTGGGGACTATCTAGAGGCTTAAATTAGGGATAAGAATACTGATGATTGGATTTTATGTGAACTCATTTCTGCGCTGTTAGAGTTCATTAACCATCAGATTTAAGTCATCTTATTTGAAGTATATAATTAAGTGAATAATGGTCCTAAGTTTTGACAGAGTCTCCAGATATCCATGCAGGTTGCTTATCAATAATGCTCATGAACTTAATCACCTCTTCTTCATTTCCAAAAAGATCCTCCACTATTATTTGTCTAAATACTCCTACTGTTGACTCTCATCATAGTGTTTTGCTAGGTCATCATGCCTATCTACCTTGACCACCAGTTACATTTTCAATAGTACCTCAAAATGCTAGTTTTCAAGTTCCAGCTGTGATGATGCAAAACACAAGTTAATTTCATGTGACTCATCCTTCTCTATTGCATGATAACATATTTCATATACTCTTTGGTGCTGGACAAAATCAACATCATTCTTTAGATTTGTGGTCCCAGAATCATCATATTCTGCCCCTATTACTACCTCTTTCTCGTGGTCTCTTTCATCGAGAAGCGTCATGGGCTTATGTACTACTAATTTTATTACCACCTCTCCTACTTCTTGCACCTCTTGTATCCTCTACAGCCATAGGCAATACTAATATCAATTAGGATATTGAAAGTATCAGTGTAGGTTTGAATCTTCCTCTGTCTCTACTCCTACAAATTAAAGTATCCAAAAGATTAAGGCTTTATGTTAACTTCTTGTTGAAAGTGGTCTTGATATTGAAGGTGAGATGGCTCTGTTTAGTAAGTCAAAACTTTTGTCACATGATGTTAGTATAGTTGGCCCTAGTGGTTGTTTGGGGAATGCTATAATTAGAAGGTATCCTCCTCGGAAAAGAGTTTTAATAATTAAAGTGGTGTAACGAAAGTGTGGTGGGCCCATAACACACAAGTCCTAGGAATTTTTTTTAGGAAGAATAGGAGTATGGATTAACATACCTTGTTTGTAGATGATAAATTGTTGAAAAGGGATGGTAGATACTAATGTGAAAAGAGTAGAAAATAATGTTCAGATTGGATATGTTTGCCAGGGCAAAGTAGCAAAAATCTGCCCTGCTTAAACCACATGGTCTTACTTTGCTCCATTCAACTATTTCCTTATTTTTGGCAAGACCAACTTCTCTGGCCAGTCCTTCCAGTTCAGCTGGATGAAGTTGCTCACTGATTAGCTCATTCTAGTTAAAGAGTGCAAGTGCCTAGTTGTCCAGTTGTTCAGTCTTGTTGCAAGACACTCACCCATGCACTTGATGTTGCTTGAAATTATAGCCTTCCAATGTAAGGGTAGTCTTTTCTCCCTTAATAGTTACGTAGGAGCTGTATCCAGCTACTCCAACCAGTCCTGCTAGTTGCAATACTCCCCAAACTATGATTCTTGGCTACCCTATTTGGGTCACCTATTCAACGGTTTCCCATAGGATTGTAAATAAGTGTCGAAGAGTTCTGTAAGTCTTTCCCTCTCACCAGCAGTGTTGTTGTCTAAGATCCGTCACAAACCACTATCATGTTATGACTCCAAGATGACCAGACCATCAAACTTCCCTAGCCTTAATTAACTTCACATACACAGTTGCCTTGTATAAGCCAGACTGTTGTTGCATTATCCTACGTAGGGTGTGGTTGCCAGCTCAAGTTGAAAAGAAATCCCAGTGCGATGGATATTGTATCAGACAGGGTAGTTGTGCTCGACTTGATGTCTTGATGTACACTGGGCAAGGGGGAAAGTTATGAACACTGATAAAAAACCTGAAGATTGGATGCTTAAGTACGGCAATCTTGCTTTGAAGAATAGTAACAAAGAAAAGAATCCTGTTAAGGTGATACGTGGCTCGATGAGAGAACCATGGGAAAAAAGGAAATGACTTGGGAGTCTGTGTCCTTTATGATGTATAAATACCCCCAACTATTTGAGTGATGTGTTGGTATGAACCTTCACTCCTTATGATTGTGTTCCTAGAATTCAAGGACGAATTCTTTTAATGGAGGGAGAATTTGTAATACTTCAAAAATAAAAAAAAAGAGTTACTGAGGGACCGAAGTGAAAATTTTAATTATTCATTGGGGCTGAATTGTAATTTCTTATTCTTCAGAAGGACTTATTTGAAGTCGGTGGAAAGCCGTGGGATTGATGTGATGTGTTTGCTTGGCTATGGGGGGCAGCAAAGGTCTGAAATTTTCAAAAAAAATTCTCCCATTTGGCTGAGCAAACCTCCCAAGGATCCACTGGTTTGAGGTCCCAAATACCCCTAGATCAAATCTAGAGTGAAAGTGAAGCTTACTAACCTTTAGTCCAGCTCATTTGTAGCGGAAGTGTGTGGATCTTCACACCAGGAAAATTCTCCATATGGCCTCAAAAGCTTTCTCTCCAAGTGCTAGCTTGTTGAAGGGCTTGATTAGGACTGGATGGAGTTAAGAATCGAAACTTTTTCGGCCTTCTTCTCCTTCCTCCATGGTTCGGCCAGCCATGGCCGAAACTCTCCTTGGTTTTAGTCTCAAAACCAAAATTGGAAGAGATGAAGTGCCCATGTGTGTGTGTGATTTTCGGCCATAAAAATGCCCAACGAAAACTTAGTGAAATGGCGCCGTTTTGGCTCAAATCCTTTGGGCCAAAACGACATCATTTTTATGGGAGAAGAAAAGGCAAATTTTTGCCTATTTGTAATTTTGCCCTAAAGCTTCCTTTTGGCCCCAAAGTAATTTCACCAAATTACAGATTAGTCCTTGGATATCAAATATATCCAAAATGTAATTTTATCATTGGTCATGTCATTTCCTGTTATGTGTGTGACTTAGTAGGCCCCCGAAATATTGAAAAAAGTCCAAAGTGCCCTTCAAACCTTTTGAAGGCATATGAAATTAATCCAATTAATTTTCTGATCAATTTTTCTAAATTAATCAACTGGACTTTAAGCTATAAACGGACTCTAGCAAGCCATTATAGCTACCCAATTTTCGGCGAGGTCAACAAAGGTGACAAGCCTATCTATGGCTGATCTCAGTGTATAGTACACCACGTACACAATACATGATATAATCCCTTCATTACCTATATCCGATCAGTCAGAGGTATGGATGCAAGTCAACCTCTATAACTAATCATGGTTTCTCAACATCATGAATTATTTGACTCAAATGAATCTGAGCACTCAAATCCCATTCGAG
>JANHAO010002425.1:0-28915 GCA_026873985.1 Saraca asoca
TATCTAAATGCACAGAATATATAGTCTAGGATGCACTAGAACTCAATCAAATTGGTCTAGGGCACCCATCCAGACTAACAATAACAATAGGGAGAAACCCTTTATTTCCATTTTACACTACAACACATAATAGAATTCCTCTATAATAACCTTTGAGATGGCAATCATCTAGTCCAATTAGAGGTCTACACAAATCCCTTTTGAGAGCATTAAGACAAATATATTACCTATTAAACTGAGGGGTTAAGATCTAAACTTAACCTCTCTACTCCAAGGTGAGTTATAATTTCCTTGTTTGAGGTCCTTAACTCTTCATAGTAGTTTCAAATTTATGCAAATTGTTGTCTTTCATCTCCCTCTATCATAACCCTGGCCATATGCCATGCTCTATAAGTTTAAGCATCAGGTACAAGTAAATTATATTGTTGCCTAAAATAGTTCTAAATTTATCAACAATGGGGTGTGAGTTTGTCCTTAGAAAAACCACCAATTTTTTAGACAACTATTTAGATCTAGCTTGATAAACCCTTACAGTTTTGCAACAATTATGCTTAAGCCTGTAGGTCTTTACTTGGAAAAACTGAATGTCTTTAGCCAAAGAACAAAATACTACAAAAGGACATCCACCATCACACTTTTTCGTACTTGACTAAATCATTCTTTTCTAAGTGGACAGCTTTTCCTTCATTGATAACATTCTTAATTTTTTCTAAGTTTGGAAATACCTAATCTAATTCAAAATTGGCCTTTCCATATGTCATTTTCTCATTGAATTAGGGCCATATCTTTTTTTGTTTCTTTCTCTTCTTCTTAATATTCCCTTCACCCACAACTTCAAACTCTTCACATTCATTTTCAATCTTTAAAGATTCATTAACACTGTACACCTCTTCTAATTCATAGTGGTAGTAATCATCCCCATCATCCTCAGGTTGATGCGTAACCTCAACTTCAAATGCTAGGGGTTGTGATGGAACAGAATTATTTTCAGTTTATTGACATTTGTTTTTAGCTTGTTGGGTTGCTATAGTGGGCTGCTTCTTTTTTTCTATCTTTTTCTTAGTTGATGCTCCTCCTTCTCTATATTCTTCTCAAATAACAAATCTTCATCTTTTAAGAGATCTGTTAAGTTGTATTTATAAGCCTTATCTTCTGCACTATCATAGTGTCATGACCCATCCAAGGGGTCCGTGACCGGCGTAGAAGGTCACCCGTAGAAAACCTTCTACAAGCCTGACTATGCATACGGACTTATGAATACATCTATTTCTGGTGAAAATCTGGCAAAGTTTTCCCTATAATCTAGACACCCAGGCTCAAGGCCTTAACACATAATAAGGGCCACACGCCCATCAAAACTTGTATAATAAATAAACAAACACACAATGGCCTAGACTAAGCAATAACAACCTACTGGGCATCTAAGACTCAATCACAATCATAATACAACAAATATTTCTATCTAATGGCCAGGTTTCAACACCAATGTATACAAGGTTTTACAATCAAACAATATAAGCTATATGTTTAGCAAAGCATATGCAGCAGCAATCAAACACATAGTGGCCCGAATTAGATATTTGTCCTACTGAATATTCGGAACACAAACTAATACAATACGTGATTATTATTTTATCAATTACTTGTTTATATACATCTACTATTTTATTCCTTTTTATTTCTATTGAAGAAAATTTTAGAAATTTAGTGAGCAAGTAGTCCCACGAAAGACTGAAAGTTAATTTACAAGTTGATTATATGAAATCCATTAGAAAGACATATATTTCTTAGAATTGCTTTTTCATAAATCCAAAATTTTATATAAATAAAATATTTCAAAACGTGTTTCTTTTCTTGAAAGATTAATTGGTTGGATCCATATAATTCCAATAAGTAACTAAAACCAATCATATCGCCCCTAAACCATCCACAACACCAATCAAGTATTTTTTTTTCAGATTACACCATCCCCCTTATCACTCTAACTATCACCGGGTGGTCACAAGTGTATTTAAGGGTTTCCTGGAATTATCCAGTGGTTCCAGACCCAAAGGAATCTAACAGGGAACCAGAACACATATCTCTAAATCCATCCGCATCATACCTGACTGAGTCTCCTCCTTATTTCTCCTACAGATCAATATAGAGACACAAATGCACTTAGGGGTTGCCACGGAATTACCAATGGATCCAGAATTTCAAATTAACATTTTAAAACATATTAAATAGTAAGAAATTTATTATTCAGGTAAACAACAATGTCAAAACATATTTAAATTAATCAAAGTATTTTCAAGACCAACTAAATCCTTTCCATTTCCATTTTTTTAAAAAACATAGAAATAATATCAATACCTGGATTCCAAAGAAACTCCAATTAGTAATCATGACAACACCAGTATTTCCTTTTCATTTATTACAGGTATCATATATTCATATTCAATAGTCACATTTTCTCATTCTATCAAATAGGCTAATACCGCCCATTGGGTTATTACTGTCATTCAGGCTATTTTCTGTATTATTAAGCCATACAGGCTATTTACAAATGTTACCAGATTACCAATAGGTTTTCATGGACTCCAAGGTCTCAAATTATCCACACTTTTCATATTGAAAATATTCTCATCAATTCTCATAATAAAACAAGATAAAGATACATATTTTTAGACACAAATAATACCTCAGAATAATCATCATTGGTAATTCAAATTATTGAAACCATCACTTTATTATTCAATAAAATTACTTTTTAACACAAAATAACATTGGTAAGGGTGGGACTATCCACTCACATCCAGGGTGTAGAACTTATAGAAATTCAAGCATTACAAATTCTATAATTTATTAGAAACATATCAGAATCAAATTATCAATAAAATTTTCTACTTTCATCTACACACCCAAATTGTAAAACTCACATAAATTTAAGCATTATGAATTGTATACTTTGTCACGAATGCATCAGAATCACACAGTAGCAAAATTTCTTATTTTATTGAATATACATACATATTTAAGGTCAAACATAAATTTCTTGACAACTTTCAATCAGTGTACTACGAAATAAAACTAATGATCTAGGATTACTCACCGTGTCCTAAAGCTTCGCCTCTCAGTTCCGGCCGATGGCCCAATTTTCACTCCTGGCCGAACCAGCATGAAAGCAAGGGAAACAGAGAGAACCAAGCTTACCGCAGGCTCATCAGCCGAAAACATGCCAGAGAGGAAGAAGAAGACAACCGCTGGTGAAGGGATGGCTGGACGGCAGCTGAAACTGCCATGGCCGAGCAGCCCAACTCACCGATAATTACAGAAATGTCGAAACTGTCAAACCAAGAGGAAGAAAAGCATCAGACTCCAGCTCGGCTCCCAACAGTACGTCAGGACTCAGGAGATGGCCAGAGTTATGCTGACATTGAGAGGTCTCCGGAGGTTTCGGTGAAAAAATCGAGAGAAGAAGAAATGGCCAGGAAAGAAGGCCGAATGGGGGGGCCGGTTCTTAGGGGCTAGTCCTTTTTTTAAAACAAAAATATTTATATATTTTTGAACTTTAACCCCCATTGTTTGCACCGTCTTTCACTATGGCCCAAAATTTTGTGCCGCCTTAAAATGGCCCAGCCTCCTCAAATCTTTTCAATTTAGTTCCTATCGATTTTTCAATTTAGTCCTTTTTTAATTTTAATTTTAATTTTTAATTTTTCTTTTTATTTTTATAAATTTTTTAGGTGTTACACATAATCATTTGAGTAATCATCATGTGACCCTACTTTTCCTATTACCTGACCACTCACATAGTTAACTGATGTTATCTTTGCTCTCTAACCACTTACCTAACCACTTACTTCTTGTCCACTTGAACCAAAGCCACCTACACTATCAACTTTAGTAGGCAATTCTTGCTCATTCTCGGTTATAACCCCATGATTAACCTCTTGTTGCATATTTTTTGTTGTTGTCCCAACCTTATCTTCTCTCATCAACCTAACATCTTCAATGCCATTAACTTCAATAGGCAATTCTTGCTCATTCTTAACTGTAACCCTATGGCTAACGTCCTCTTGCATATTCTTTGGTGTTGTCCTAACCTCATTTTCTCTCATCAACCTAATATCTTTAATGTCATCAGTCATTGGTAATTCATCAAGTTTGCTTATAACATACTCAATGTTTAATTCTATTTCCTCATGGTCTTTAGCTGCTTCTATCATATCCAAGCAATCATCATTTGTTTTTAAGTATCTTAGCCCTTGTTGTAAACTCATTCCAAGGATAAGATAGTAACAGCCTTTGTATACAACATAACCTACTTGTTTTAGCAACTTCCAAATCGCAGGCAATAAGGTCATGTTTGGGTCTACATCATAGTTTATTTCCCCCCAACATAAGTTAAAGCTAAAACAGATGCAAATCTCTCAAAACTCCATTATTTACACACAAACTAAAGAAATTCACCATATTGTGAAAAGCAAATAGTAATAAAAAAAATTATAAGCAATGAATATGCAATTAGCCTAAACAATGCATAAAGCATATATAGCATGGTCTAATTGGTCAAAATAAATCATGAACACTATAATCTGTTCACCAAACCCAACTCTTTATATCTTAAATTTTGCATTATGCAAACCAAATATTAATTTCCTGTACAAACTCAACCACCCATTAAGTAGAACATCAGTAGCTATTACAATTTGCTTATTTTCAACATTAAAGACATTAGTAAACATGAAGTATAGTGAAAGACAACCATGGAATAATTTATCAATGTACTAGTAAATGACTTTAATAGACTAAAATGCAGAAAATGGGTTAATGTAGCAAACCTTTTCATAGAAAATGAGTTAATGCTCATACCTTTCATGCAGAAAATAAAGCCCTAAATGCTACAAGTTTTTTCGCCCAAAAATTCTTCCTCTATCAACAACGGATTCCTTCTGATTAGTAGCAACAAATTGTCCCAAAAATTAAAAGAACAAATGGGTTTTGTCAAAAATAAGGAGGAGGGATTTTGCATAAAATGCATTCTTTTTAGCACTAGTAATAAGAGATAGCGTCATTTTGCTTAATGAGAGACAGGTTCTCTATGCTGGCAGTTGCATGGACAAAAAAACCATTGCACGTCAACAACTTCTTTAATAGAGCTGACGAAAGTTGGGCCAAAGGGCAAGATTTTAAGAAATCACATTTATGAAGGATTGAATTGCAAGCCCAAATAGGACCAAATTAATAAAAAGTGCATTTGTGAGGGACTAATTTAGGATTTTTGTTGAAAAATAATCAAGATGGAGAAAAATGAGTAAGCTTTTGAAATGTCAACCAAGGTTCTTCTAAGTTTCGAGGATGAAAACATCTGAGTTTCTTCTATTTTTCTTCTAAGTTCTCTACCTTTGATGTTAGGAAAACAATCCCATATGATTAGTTTCTACAATTTGTCAATTATAATTCTTCTTTCTTTAATTTTAACGGTGGGAGTGATATTATATATCATTATGCTTTGCTTTTCATAAGATGGATCTTTATAGTGTATTTATTTGATAGTTGCTTAGAAATTTTATTGCATTATATACAATTGATTATTTACTCCTTCAGTATTATTATGTCATCTAATTTTTTATAAATAAATTAATATAATATTATCTATTGATAAATATAAATTGATATAATTTATGATAATTCATAAAATTTTAATTTACATGTAATTATATTGCATATATTATTTTGAATAATTTATAATTAATATAGTTACTTATATTTTTTTATTGTCGAATATAGCTTTTAAAATCAATTGTATGTTTTCTAATGACATATATCAAGCACAATAAATTTTATTTAATTTGATATTACAAAATACCTATTTCAAGTTCACAAAAGTAGTGTTTTAAAATCATTTTTACAATTTTATAAATAAATCATTTTTCCAATTTTAAAATAAAATAAATTACAATTTTATTCGTTTTCTAGTTAGATTCCTATAATTTAAAAGTTTTGAATTAGATCATTATATTCATTTTTCATTTCTAATTGGATACTTACTCTCATTTTCTTATTAAATTTTGTTAGCAATTGATTCACATAAATAATAATCTATTAGCAGTTTATGAAATGAGAAACAATAGATTTATTATTTTCCTTTAAAACAAAATAATTTCACAAAATATTCTAATTTTGTTTAAGTGATTTGTCACTTAAATACAAATAAAAATTGTATAAAAATTTTACATCAATAATTATTAAATCACATTAAAGAGTATTGCCCCAATGTACTAATTGCTAACAAAATCTAGCAAAAAAATGATAGAAAACATTCAATTAGAAATAAAAAATAAGTATAATATAAAGAATAGGAAAGTAATTTAACTTAAATTTAATATAAAATAATAAATATAAAAAATTATATAATATTTTCGTTCATATATTGTATAGATGCTAAATTAGTTTTTTAATTTGTTTCAAACAAATGAATTCATTTACAAATAAGTTGAACTCATTTCTATCGAAATGAAAAGAATTTAATTTTAGAAAAATTAATTCTAAACAAAGTATTAGTAAATGAATTGATAAAGCATTTATATAATACAGCACCAAGGGTAACAGATCAATTTAAGAAACAACTATCAATATTTGACAGACATGTCTACGATAAGCAACAAGCAAACTCTGTATACATAGTAACAATGAAATTAAATAATTATGGAGTCCTAAGTTTAGGTAAATACAAGGTCCGCTGATACCAATCTAAACTCCAACAGTAACTTCATATGATACAATCTCAGGAGCAGCTGAACCTGAATTCAAGACCAGTGCACTGTTTGGGGCAATATTTTTCTCAGACTCTATCTGTATATCATTTTTGCTTTCAGAATTATAAACGCATGCATCCTGGCTTTCTTCATTGCTTTCTGGGCATGCTTTTTCATTTTGGGTCTCTGCATTTCTTTCTGTGAGCTTTTTGGTAGACCTAACGGACTCTCCTTCAGTTATACTGGTTGCAGTTCCCTGAGACTGTATCTTAGCTTGGGATTTTCGGATTGGTTTCCTTGAAATAACATCTTTATCACACTTTTCCTTCACTGCCCTGGTTGAAGTTTTCTGCTGTTGCTTAGCTTGTGGACTAGAACAAGAATTTTCCTCTGAATTGTTGTTTACAGCAGAACCTTTGTGCCTTCCAAGCTTTGGTGATATTGCCCGAGTTGTTGGTATCTAATTTCATCAGAACATATAAATAAATAAGACTGAGGATAAAAGAAAAATCTGCAGAGGAAGCAAACATAAGAGTATGGACTTCTTTTACTAGCCTAAGAATGTACACTGGAAAAGAGAAGTCAAGGAAAGGTTCTGTTGAACTTGGAGAACCTGTAACATGAGTTACCTTCTTCAGTTCAACTTTGGGAGGAGGCTCCTTATAGAAGGTAGGCATTGGAGTGGCTTTGAATGTCATGCTCTTCCTCAATTTCTTGATCTCAGCCACCTGGCTTTCCTGCCAGAATTAGAGAACACAGAATCAGGAGAATAATAAGCTGAAGGCATCACATAAGCTGCAAGCAGAAACCCAAGCCACGAGATGGACACATAATTCTATTTAAAGTTCATTAAATTGTCAATGGTGTCACCTTTGATTTTTCTTGCAGGTTTGTTTTCTCTGCTTCCTTTGCCTGAATTTTCTCTTCTAGCTTTGAGAAGAACTGATAAACAAGATGAAAAGAGATTAATGTCTGGCATTTATAACGATAACATTGATATCGTAAGGTTCATGTGGATGTTTGAGCAACAACCTCCTTCCGCTTTTCAGCACGTTCTTCCAGTCTGAACGAAAATCCGGAGCCACTGCTCCTCCGTCTAGGGGTGGAAATTCTGATACAGCATATAAACAAAAAACATCAGCAACATTTCCATCAAAGAAGAAGAATTGAAGGCAACTCACCATGAAATATCAATGTCATAGATGTATCAGCAGAATTCAAATGCTGAATAGAAATAGAAAAGAAAGGATCACAAAGTTTGTGGAGGCTAAAAGGGTATAAAACATACGAAGTTGTGGAATAGGCATCCTCCTCCTCCTTATTTGGCTTTGCACTTTTTGCTGTGTTTGAAATCTGATCAATAGATCTGCACATGTTGAACAAAATAAGCTGACTATCCATATAGCTGAGAAGTGCAAACTATACTATCCTTAAAACATAGTTGATAGTTTAGACCAAATAAAAAAAAAAGTCAAAGAGAACATCGAAAATCTTAATCTCAAGACAAATTATGATGAAAAGACTCAGTAAATCTTACGGGGATGCTTCAGATGCCTGGCTCTTGGCAACTGCATTTACTGGAGTAGACCTTCCAAACTGAGACAGCACAGACTTCAGGAGCATAAAAACCAATAGATAGAAGCTACAAAAACAAAAACATAGAAAGAAAACTCTACCGCAGAGTGTTGCATGCTTGGCGAGGATGTCAAAGAAGCTCGCTGGCTAGATTTTGCTTCCTTGGAGTTCACTTCAGAGTTTGTAACCTTGCTTGCATGACGAACAGGAGCCTCAGGTCTAATCCCATTACCTTGAGCACGTTTAGCTTCTGCCCTTACGGGGTGACCGTCAACACTTTTCTTCATACTGTCTCCTCGAGCTGGTTTGGCCGGAAACGAAAGGCTATGAGAAAGAATTGGCCTTTGTTTTTGAGATAATGAAGTTGAGTTTTTCAAATTGGTAGATTTGTTGTTCTTTGAAGCAGCAACACCAGCTTTGCCACCAGATTCCTAAGCAGACAAATTTCAAGTATTTAACATATGAAGTTCTCCTATCATATATCATATGCTATAAAATTGTAAACACCTATCACAGAAATTGTTGAAGACAGATTCTGATAGTACCTGGGCAGTTTTTGATGTTTTCCTTGCAGAAGAAGTTACAGAGGCTTCAATCGCAGATTTAGCGGAATTTGGTTTTTCAGCTTCTGCTTTGGGTATGGATTCATCATTCATGATCTGAATCTCTGTACCATTATTATCATTTTGGACTTCCTTATTCAGATTCTCCTTTGTTGTTATCTCAATAACACGCTTCTCTTCCTCAACTGTGACCCCATTTTCAGACTCCATTGCGTTACAAAGAAAGGTAGAAAAGTAAAGACAAAGGTTTGCTGCTGGATCCGCTGGAAAGAAATGACAAATATTTCGTAACCGTCTCACAGACAAACAATCAAACAGTATGACCAGTGATGGAAAATCCAGCGCGTTATTAGGTGTAAATTTTCAGTTTTCTCTAACGGCTCAACAGATTCTACAAGAAACATGTGACATTGAACTGACTGCTGTTGGCTACGTATTTTTAGCATCTAATGGTACGCAGATTCTAACATTACATTGCTGTTATTAACTCTGTAACAAATCTCACGTTTTCTCGGGTACAAAACACAGAATTATAACGAATCTACATCCCCTGTAGACCTAAAACAAGCTCAATGCAGTCTTGATACGACAAGCCTGATTGAAACTGGAAAACACAGAATTTAATGAAAAAAAAAAACTTTCTGATCCCAAAATCACAATAACAGAATGACTAAGTCTATCTGGAAAACAAACAGAAAAGTGAAATTTCAGAACCCCAATTATCAGAAAGAACACATCAAACAAAAAGATAAAAACATTGTGCATACCTCTGAAAGTTGTGTGCTTGATCACTGATTGGGTTTATGAAAGCACTCTCTTTTAAACCCAGAAAAGTGTGGAGATTAAGGCTTAGATTAATGAATTCAAAGACACAATTATGGAGAAGACTGAATGAATATGATAATGGATGGCGGATTTGGAATAGAAGCACTAGTGCTGGTTTTGAAGTGCTCTGTGTCTGAGAGTTGAAGCTGAAAGCTAAGTTGATGACACTCGGAGAGAGAGAGAGAGAGAGAGAGAGAGATTAGCGGAGAGAAAGGGTGGAGTAGGACGAGCTTTCAATGAACTGGAATAGATAGATTTATTAAGAACTACAATTACTATTCTGCCACTAATCCCTCTGTATCTGTAACTGTCACCACAAGCTTTTGTTGCGTTTTTGGTTTAACCGTCACTGCAAGCATTTTGGGGTGAAATTTTACAGCTTTCTTACACTTTTTTTTTTTTTTGCAACTTCATACAAAAAATTATATAAAACAAAATGTCAGATTTGTTTTAATCAAATTATACAATGTGTTGAATTGTAAAAATAATTGTGAGTTACATTTATTTCAACTTGCTTGTTTCCGCTCACTACATAGTTATCAATTTATCAATTAATGAATTGCGAGAGATAAATAAATAAAAGTTTAAATTAGATTTTATAAAATACATAATAAATAAGATTGAGTCAAAATAAAGAAGAGTTTATAATTCAGTTCTATTTATTTTGTCAGACAAATGATAATTAGGAAAAAATAACTTCCTTTAAAATAATGAATATTATTTTTATTATATTTCTTATATGTAATATTAAATAAATAAAATATTTTTTTTATTATTTTAACATTTTATAATTATAAATATAAGAAAATAAAATTATTCTTATTCGGTAAAAACAAACGGATCATAAGTTACATTACATTTTCTCTGTTTCTGTCTCATATCTGATACAGAAGAAGTAATAGGAAGAAAATGTGTGCTTAAAAAATATAGAATACCCCTTTAAGTAATTATACAATTATATCAAACTTTCTATCAATCAAATAACTTCTTACTTCTTACTGCCTTCAATTATGTTTTCCGACTTCTATCTATCCCACATTCTATTAATTAAAATAATGATTTAAAAATATAAAGTTTGATATGATGTCATTTAATACTTATATAAATACTAAATATATATGAATAAAATTAATTATCTATATGAATTAAAATAATATTGTATTAAATGATTAAAAAAATAGATAGAAGAAACTAAATGATTATCATCAGTTATACTTTTAACTTAAAACTATGCATTAGGTTTAGGGTATTAAATGGTGCCACGTTGGTTTTTAGACTTTAATAATGTCAATTTCGTTAACAGTGTTATAAATAAATGAAAAAAAGAAGCTTAATTAAATCAAATTAAATTTATAAATAATTAAATTAAAATTAAAAATTAAATAAATATCAAATTAAAAAAATTTGCCCATATAAGGGCTAAAATAATGTTACACTCATAAAATGATACCAACAGAACAGCCATTGTTTCAGAAGGACTAGTGTTGCTCATACAACACTTTTACTATAAAAATACAAGCATTTCTAATTTGCGTTATTATTTTGTAATAAAACACATATTTTCATTTTAATTTAAAATAATACTAGCAATAACATTGATTATATATATATATATATATATAAATTGTCTGTAAACTGCCAAACTTGTTATGCATTTGTATATGAGTTTAATTTTTACATTTTAAGAGGGGCGGCTCGATACATACAGTGATTTAAAGTTAATTATAAAATGGGACCTTTTTTCAATTATTCAAAATAATTTATTAAAAGTGTTATGATTTTTTTATTTAAAGTTTATTTTCTTAACTTTCTGATATGCAAAATTATTGAATGAATCCGATATATATAATTATAAATAATAAACTATAAATTGAGGGAAATTTTGAGGTTGGAAGAATGGAATCTAATTATTGAAATTGGTCGTCAATTGTCAAATGAATGATAAATCACTTTTGTTAATAAAAGGTTATCTTATATTTGACCTCCACCATTAAACAATATTTTATTCTTTAAATTTTGAGAGTCACCATATGAAAAATAGTAGAGAATGTGAGATGAATACCGGAGAATACTGATATTAAAAAAAATGTTGCTTTATAATTCAAAAAAATGTTTACTTAATAGATGTAAAATTAATTATAATGTATCTATTATTTTTGTTTGTTTCTCAACTTGAGTAGAATGTTAATTAAACCGAGATAGTGCTAATGAATTACAATGTTTAAAAAAACTTAGGAATTAAAATATAATTAATTTTAAGATAAGAAAATAGAATCAAATAAATATAATAGTTGTTTAACAAGAGAAATGCTTAATATTAAATTATGGATGAAAATTTTAAATATTATGGAATATTGGTTACTGACTAGTATGTGATTAATTAATTAATTTTTGTAATAAGAAAAGATAATAAATATTTTTTTGGGCCTAAAATAAGGAGTTTGAATGCTCTATGGTTTATAAGTTTGAACTATTTTTTCCAAGCTCAAAGCAGTGGATCTTCTATTGTATACAAAACTGTATAAAAAATTAAAACTAATCTCACCATCTAATTACAATAATTACCATGTGGCCCATGTTGGATTGAAATGTAAATACCAACATGTAATTAGCGTAGAGGAGCAACAAGGGTAAAAAAGTCAAATTGGGAATGAACCAATGATTGAAGAGCCAACAGAATGTACTGTCGGAGAACGTGGGAATGGAAGAGTGTTGTGACTGTAAGGACTCAATGGTCATAATCTGGGGGTGGCAAGTATAGATGTCTTGGCTTGCGTGACGTGGCAAGACCGAGCAACATGATTGGTTTCACGTTAGGCCAACCTTGAGAAATACCCCACCACCTCGCACCAACCGCGCGTGAGCTGTCAGAACGTGCAGGGTTCGACCGTCTGACGGTTCCGTTTGTGATTGCACGTGAAAATCCCAGCCGTCTATTTGCTGGTGGAGGGTCCAAATCATTTTCCACGTTTCCATGGGGCCCACGTTATTTTGTTTCGAAGTAAAATTTGATTTTTTTTTTGTGTTAATATTATTTTTTTAATTATTCTATAATTCCTTTAAATTTTTAGGAAATTTGCAGAAACTACCTTTTAATTTTGAAGTGGTTTAATCAACTTTAAAAAGAGAATTGAAGCTTTAAATTAAATAAACATTATAATTAACTTCATTATACTATCTACAATAGGAGTTGCTTAAGGGAATGTTTAACTTAAACAACTCCCTTTAAAGTAACTCTCTCATTATGAAGTAACTCTCAAAGTATGAGTCAGCATTGTAGTTGTTTAATAAGCAACTGCATCTTAAGAAAAAAGTGAGTCCAGTTGTGAGATAAGTTAAAAGAAGTGAGATAAATTATGGGGTCCATTTAAAAAACTTGATAGAGTTGCATCATTGTGGGATAAAATTGCTTGAGTTGCTTAAAGGAGTACAAAATGATGTGACAGTGTGGGGTCTAGTAAAAAATTAATAAAAAATACTTAAGCAACTCCTTTAAGCAACTTGCAATGGGGATAGTCTAGTC
The DNA here is from genome assembly GCA_026873985.1 of Saraca asoca. Lineage (NCBI taxonomy): Eukaryota > Viridiplantae > Streptophyta > Magnoliopsida > Fabales > Fabaceae > Saraca > Saraca asoca. Next base: position 13,230 of record JANHAO010002425.1, read on the forward strand.
CACCCAATTAACGGTGTTGCTGTTAATAATGTGATTTTCATATTTTTTTAAATAAATATTACAATATCATTAAATTTTAATTTGTTATATCATATTGTCTACATGATTTTTAATTCATTTTTTGTATTTATATAAAATCTATATATGTAATTTAATTTTCATTAATTATTATATCATAAAAATATGTTAAAAATTTTATCAAAAAATAATGTGATAAATCAACATTTGACATATGAAAATTATGTAATTAATTGAAATTATAATTTGGTGGAGAATGGAAATTAATTTAAAAAATTTTATATAATTTTAAATTATTAGAGTAAGGGTGGAGAAATCCAACTAGCCTAGCTTGTAGGGAATTTTGAATTTTCTACATATCTCAATCTTTCACAATTTCAAAGTTCTATAATTTTAAACAAAAAAAATAGCATTTATATATTTTTATGGAGCAAACCTACCAATAAATTTCTAATCTTTTTCTCTTATAAAAATTATAGCAAAAAAAAAATTAAAGAGAGTCAGATTCGTTATCACTGGAGTCGGATTTTGTGGGTGATACGTTGCATTCAACCGAAGGGCAAGCCTGGCTTATTCAGAATTATGTTGTGTCTTCAACTTCTTCAGATGATTTAGCTGTCTGGAGCGTGTGTTACACGCTCGAGACATTGCACCGTGGTTGTATGGTTTGTTCAAGAGATGAAAGATTCGTTTGCGTTTAGTGTAACATATCTTGTCCCTGACCTAATAGAGATTAACGGTGGTAGGGAAGGATGAAAAATGATAGTGGGAGCATGAAAGATTTAGGTGGGGATGATGCTCAAAATTTTTTTAAATATGATCTTATTCAATATAAAAAATATATAAATTTTTAAAATATATATTTTAAATCCTTATATAAGTTTATAGTGAGACCGATTAATTAATAGAAAGTATCTGCATATTAATTATCTAATAATAAAAAAAAATTGAAAATATAATATTATTAGTTGTTTGATATATAATGATAATTATAATCTATTTTCAAAATTCATTTGATCTTATCACGTGATTGATAATTAATTATTATGACCATCAATTTTATTTTTTATTTACTCACTCGCATATAAAATTTGTGTTTATTATTTTATCGATCCTTACTTTTCATGTGACTAACTCGTAATTTTTTATCATTTATCATTTGTTTTATACATTAAATCAATTAAAAAATATATTATTTTTATTATATATTAATATATGTTTTTATTTAATCATGTATTCATCATGTGGTTTGATTTAGACATACACAATAAAAAAAATACTTTAAATGCAACGCAATTAAGAAATTTCAGAATAAGACTTGGGAGGGGCCTTGCCTTCTTGGTTTTGGGGATGGAAGGCATATGCACATGCCTCTTTGGACTAAAGGCGACGGTTTGGATTTTCATGTAGCCTATGCTTATAATTGTAATCATAATTGAGGATAATATTCATTCAACATTTATATGTTATTTACCTTTTTGTTTTTGGTGATAGTAACTTTTAATTTGTGTAAGGTTATAAAAAAAGTTAGAAGGATTTGGCATTTTATCTTAAGAATTTGGATTAATTTTTTTAATAAAAGAATTGATTATGCAAGCTAGATTCAAATGATTATAGGAATACCTATACAAAACTTGTTAAGATGATTAAATGAGTTATTATTTATTTAATTTTTTGAAGTTTGAATCTCGTATGAAACATTTTAAAATAAAATTGTGAATGAATAAAAATAATATAAAAAGCACATTCTTGTAACATTTCATGAAAAATGTTAATCTCAATTAATATGTTAATAAATATGAGAATACTTGTTAATGTTAAAAAATCATAAAAAATTATAAAAGTAAAAATATTTTAAAATTCATTTCCAATACTCAATGAATGACTGAATTATTGAGTAGATTGAAATTTTGAGCTGATAGCATTTCAAAAATTACACCATTTATCAAACTAAAAAGCATAGAAGTTGCCCAATATGGGTGAGAGTAGAGAGGGGGGGTCCTCAAATGATGAAAGTTCTAGGATATTTGAAGAGTATCATTTTCATTTTCTCTTTATGTTTAGCAAACTGTGTACTTTCCTATGCAACACACATAATTCAAAGAGAATTGATCCATTGGAGCAGTGTCTCACATGACATGTGACTTTGAGATTCCTCATTGAACCTCTTTTTGTCTATGTCTATGTTGAAATCATTGTAAAGCATGAAATTAGAATTTTTTTTTTTGGTAAAATTACAGTAACACATTGCTCCATTTTTAATGTTAGGAGTGCATCAGCTGTTTATTTGAATATTTACAATAATATTTATAAATTATTTTATTTTTGAATTTAAATATTAATTATCATAAATAAAGAATTTTATTAAATTAATTAATGAATTATATAATTTGAAAAAAGGTTTTGTAAATACAGAGTAAGGTGGTATGGTATTTGTGATAGTTAATTTATCACATATATTATAGGAAGGTAGTTGTATATGTAACATCTCAAGGTATTGAAAGATTATAACATATCACAATGGAAAATGAAGTTTCAGATCTGTGGATGAGGATTGTGAGTTAGGACATTAATTCAGAAAATCCATTCATCTGTGATTTTGTTTTCTGAAAGATGTAATTCATACCGAAGAAAATATAGTTGGAGTGTGATGTATAATTTAAAGATGAAATCATGGCTTGGAAGTGTTTTTCCATTGGTTAATCCTTATTTCAAAGGTAGAATATCCCTTTCAAATATTCTACTTTTGAGTCATCCTTCTCTTAATTTCTGTGTAATACCACATAAATAAATATATATATATATATATAATATAATTTAAAAGACATAATTGTCCGTTCCGCTGCCAAGATTGTTGTCTTAAATCACTTAACATAAATTTATATTTGCATACTTTACTAATTTAATTTATATCCATGTGATTCCTAAAGGATTTTTATTATTAATTTAGTCATTAAATTATTTAAATTGCATTTATTTAAAATTTTTATTAATTTATTATTTAAATCCTTCAAATAATTGATAATATAACAATTAATTTACTTATATAATAGTATTATAGTATTAATATATATGATCATATATCTATCAATCATATTTTAAAAAATTAATTATTATATCAATAATTCTATGGATGCAGGGATTTGATTTGATATAATTAAATAACTAAAGGAATAAGGTTATATTAAAATTTTTTAAGGGATTTAACTATACGTATTTGAATATTCAAATAATTAAATTGATGTTAAAATTCTTTTAAAGATTAAATTAATACAAACTAAATTAATAAGAGATTAAAATAAATATTTACTTAATCACTTATATTATATATTTAAATCTTGTTATCAATAATTTCACGAAGTTAAAACATGTAAGTATCCTTGTAAGATTTTAAAAAAATGAATAATATGCTTGCATCTCAAAATGGAATAACTTATTTTACATGATTTTAAATTTTTAATGTGCCAAAATAAATAAATAAGAAATAGAAATTCTTATAATAATAATAGAATAAAAATTGAAATTTATGAAATTTCTAACACTTGACTGACTAATATACACTGAATTATAAGATCAAGACTAATACACATAAACTATTTATTCAAAAATAAATGATTATTATGATGGCTTTGTCCTGAATGTGATTGAACTACATGTGCTTGTGACCAAATGATAGTTGGGACTTGATAGTCACCAAATTTGTTAAATCCTCAAAGACAAACCCAATAGAGGCTTAATTAGTACATTAACATAGCATTAATCAAAATTGGATGATTAAATACCCCACTTGATTAAAGAATGACATTATCAATTAGACAGCCAAATCCCACTTATCTAAGTTTCCAGATTAATTCATGATCCAATTGACTAAATGGAACCAACCAACCCAAAGGATATGATGTATCATTCAACAATTTTGTGTAGGCTTCACATTTTTGGTTGAAAAAAAATTGTCTATGGTAATTTATTATCAAAAAAAAAAAAAGAATTTAATTCATTTGAAATTATATTTATATAATTGGAACGCGATTCTAAAGTTTTATTTTGAAGTTTAAATAATCCCAATTATAAAGAAATTAATTTAGTGATTCTTTAGGTAATGCAATTAAGTTGAGAAGTAATGATCTTGCATACTTTTGAGGGAGGGAGGTAACTTTTGTACTGATTGGATGACGAATTTCGACCTCTCTTTGCATAATGTCATAAATTTCCATTCCTTCTCATTAAATTTCACTCTTTCTGTATTTAATCTTAAACCCCTTTAATTTATAAAAAAAAATATATTTATACATAAATTGTCCATAAATCCAATTTTAAATTAATTAAATTTTATTTTATTTTCCATAACGAGAGAGGACTCATATTTTGTCCACATCCAATATAATAAAAGAAAATGTTTCACCTATAATTGGGTGTACAGAAATCTGTATGGGAATTTTATTTTTTTAATTAAAAGATTTCAAGATTAAAATATTTCATTGAGCTTTTTAGATTTTTAATAGTATTTACAAATTATCTGATCCTTTAAATTTATTTTGATAATAGAATTTAAACCTAAAATATAAATGATAAGATCAATAAATGTTACTAATTCAGTCCATCTAAAAGGTTGGAATTTTATGTTTTGATAATAAATAACAATTTCTTAGTGTATTAAAAATGATCCAATTGCACTTTTATTACATCAGATTTACACATATTTTGATATTGATTAATTTAATAGCACAAATTTAATTTATGTAAAAGGTGTATTAACAATAAGAAAAAGCTGATGAGACTGGTTCATTATTCTAATATGATAATTTGCTCAACATAGCTATAATAATTTGCAAAAGATTTTTAATTTTAAGTTTTGTTTAAAAATACATGCATAAAGATGTGAATTTTTGTAATTTTTATATATAATTTTCAATTTTTAAAATTTTTAAAACATTTGTAATCAATGCTTTATATATTTATTACACATAATTTAATTGCATAACAGATTAATTTTTTGTGCAAAAAATCTGATGCCTTTCACATAAAATGACAAAAATATTAAAAAAGGCATGAAATGAAGCATTATAAAAAAAAAAATCATAAAGTTTTGGTTACAATTTTTTTTATAGAAAAAATAACTAATTTAATTAACTCACCAACACAAAAATTCAAATCAAATCCATTGAATGTTACCTGACACTCATGGCATTTGGAATGGCTCTCAAATTCGAAGACAAGTGAAATGGGAATTAAAATCCAGATAGTGACATTTTTGACATTAAGCAAAGCTGCTAACACTCCCATTTGTAAAGCTCTCCGAACCAAACCATCATGTCATCGTCAAATCACATTTCCATGTTAAGCTTGGCTCCAATTTTCATACCCTACAACCGTGCAATCCTCTCAATACAATGCGACCATATCATAAGAATTAAACATGTTCTATTGCCAAAATACTGTTTTTTTTTTCCTTCAATAATTATATAGAGATGAGAAAGCCCACCAACCCTTCATAACATATTAATTACACTTATTTTATTTAATTTTAAAAAATTTATTATGTGCCATGATCGCAATGACATGAGAATTAAATAAAAAATATCATGTCTAATTTAATGATATGGTGATATGATTATTTGATCCAACATTTTATGAAAACAAATTAAGTCATATAGCAATGTTATAGTTTTATTAGTATATTTCACAGAATGTGATTGAAATTTATTCACTGATCAGTCTGTCTTTACCTCTTCAAGTTTTATTTGTTAACATACAGATAGTGCCTCCCTAAAACCTATGCTAAAACTACTACTGCGCTTGTCACCCTTCTTGCCTACATCTGCATTTCCTTTCTGCATCATGGCTACAAATTCATTGTAATCTATTCTGCCATCCTGAAAAGGCAAAGACCAAACAACAGAACAAAATCATCAAAAAGATGAAAGGGTTGCCTCTCAAATTCTAAAGTACGATGTTATATGTGAAATATACATACATTGTTCTGGTCAGCTTCTCGGATGATTTCTTCCAAGAGGACATCCTCTATACCAAATTCATCACAAGCTTGTTGAAGTTCATCTTGAGTAATGTAGCCGCTTCCATCTTTGTCAAAATATGAGAAAGCGGTGAACAAATGATCTTCCCTTTCCACTTTGCTTATGTGCAATGTTGCAGCTATGAATTCTCCATAGTCAATTGTACCATTGTTATCTACATCTGCCTGCATTATCCCAAAATATGATTGACATAGATGAATTCAGAACAATATATTACTTACAAAAAAATCTACGTGAATGATTTTAATTGATAATATGATTATTATAATTTTTTTCCTTTTTTTGACTTAAGAATATCTCATTATATAATGGATAATAATACTTGATATGATATGACATAATACGAATCAAACGATTTTATCTATTTTTTTTTATGAAATAGGTGGAACTAATTTATTCATAATGTCATTAGTACAATTCTGAAAAAAGTGGTAAATAGCACCACAAGTAGCATCTTCTTTAAATGAGTAATAAAAAACCAGTTCAATAGGTACAAAAGTAAAGAGCATTGATACCGGCCAAGAGTGGGGAAACCAGCTATTGTTTTCCTATGTCAAGTCTAGGTGCATAAAACCATTTGGACTTTATATGCTATTATTGGTGTGTTAATGTGTTTGGGTGTATGGAAAATTGAGGGTTATCTCTCTCTTTAGTTTATTTTTTGGAGGACAGCCCTCCCTTCTGTATCTTTTCTTTCCAATCCAAACATACCATTAGTTATTATGATGTTGAGATCAATCCTCGAGTGATGACAATAGCACAAGGCCTTGTCGTGTAATATAAGAACATATAGAAACAAGTATAATAAATTGGATTATGAAACTACACATGGTTTGTAGCACTCATTTAATTGGACAAATGGGCTTTACTCAAACAAGAGAAGCAAAGCAAAAAACAAAAGTAACAGAGAAAATGCAGGCTAATTTTGTGTGATTGAGATGTGGCTGAAAATTATTCTAAACAAATACTCTTGTTTTTTCAGTAAGGATTCTGAACCATTACTTACCGCTTGCATCAGATCATATATTTCAGATTCTTTGAGGTTAGCACCAAATCTTTTCAGTCCAACTTTGAGTTCTTCATAAGTAATTTGACCACTGTTATCTGTGTCTATCATCTTGAACATTTCTTTCAGGTCAGCTATTTCTTCTTCAGACAGATTCTCAGCAATGATCTGCATATAGCAATAAGAATTATTTGTAAGAGCTCATTTTTTTTTCTCACAATATCGTGCGGAAAACTCGGAAATTTAAGTTAGAATCTACATCTCATATAAGAGAAAGCTTAACAAAATTGGCATATTCAGTTTGGCAAAAACCGGTAAATATAAAGGCTACAACATTCCACTCACAAGGAGAGGCAGATAAAAATTCCCATGTGAGTGAGTAAAGTAACAGGAAGACAACTTACTCTAAGAGCCATTTTCTTGAGCTTGTTCATTGCAGAAAACTGGTTTAAGCGACTCAAGACTGCAGAATCAAGAGGCTTGTCAGGAGCTGCTCCATCAACCTGAATCCAAGGGTGGCCTGCAAGGAATCACAACATTGATATTAACTGCAAAATTCTATTGCACAATGTCTTATAATCCTAGTGAGTAAAAAATAAAAACTTACAAAGAACTTCATGAACTGTTATCCTTTTTTTAGGATCTCTAACAAGCATCCTCCTAACCAAGTCTTTCGAGCTTTCAGAGATATTAGGCCAGGGATCTGATGAGAAATCAAGATCCCCATGTAAAACCTCATCAAATATCTCATGCTCCGTTTCTGTATCCCAGTAACAAAATGTGAATTAAATCAAGAAACAATCTGTAAATATAACTTTAGCATAGTAATTAAATTATCATGCAATTAGATGATGTTTTAAGGACTCTTACCAGCCCAAAATGGAGGCACTCCAGATAAGAGAATGTAAATGATCACACCAGCGCTCCAGACATCTGCTTCTGGACCATAACGCTTTCGCAGGACTTCAGGTGCAACATAATAAGGACTTCCTACCACATCAGTGAAAATGTCCCCTGTATTTGAGGAGTGTTAGTAACGAAATATTCAAAAGTAATCCTCTATGAATGCTGATGAAGAAAAATGTAAAAGCATTTCATATATTAGGGAAGCATATGGATAGTGGAGTGCACAAACAACAAAGCATACCAATACGCACACAAGTACTTACAAAAAATAGCAACTTCCTTCACAATTTATTAATAAAATCTACATAAACTTCAGAATATATCAATGGCTCTTGGACTATCTAAGTGTTTAAAATTGATTGTCAATCGTAGGTGAACATTTGATCCAGATTCCGGTAGGTTGCCCCTAGCATTTACAAATAGCTTTGCTTTCATGAAAATTCTTTGCAATAATTTGACTGTACCTAGCATGATCAAAATAGTCATCAAAACTTCAATGTAATTCATACATCACACATTAGGATTCAGGAAGGATTTGGCTCTCCATGAAATAGGACAAAAAGAAAGTTTTTGCATGTTCAAAGTCACTCCTTTCAAAGAAACATCAAATGCCCATGTCAAATACCTGGATGTTTGGTTTTAACGGGGAGACCCTCCAGAAACAAAATTAGAGATTATATACAACAATAAATAATTTTTTCATATAGGCTTGAACTACTAAAGTTATTCAACAAACCTGGTTTGAAGAACACAGACAATCCAAAATCTATTGCCTTAAGAGGTGAGTCTTCCTGCTCATTAACAAAGAGGAAATTCTCAGGCTTCAGATCACGATGCATCACTCCGAGGGAGTGACAACCTTCTATGACACTAACTATAGTCCTTGCAAGTTTAGCAGCCTTTCTTTCTGTATAATGCCCTCGTTCCACAATCCTATCGAAGAGCTCTCCCCCGGCACATAACTCCATTACAACGTGCACTGCAACAGCATCCTCATAAGCCCCTTTAATCGAGATCACATGAGGATTCCCTGCCAAGTGATGCATTATCTGTATCTCCCTCCTCACGTCCTCCGCATCCTCACCCGTCAGCAGTTTCCGTTTTGCGATTGACTTGCAAGCATACTCTTTACCAGTATCTTTCTCCACACAAAGAAAAGTGGTTCCATATTGTCCATTTCCAAGCTTTTTCCCCAAATTATAGTACTCCTTAAGATGACCGGTTTTCTTCTGCAGAACTGAATCTGCTTGAAGCCCATAACTTTCTAATCTCTTGGCATTATAGAGCTTTTTTGCTTTTGCAGGCTGTGCTCGCCTAATCTCCTCCCTGTGCTTTATTGGCTCAGCAGATTTAGTCTCTTTGTCCTCTTTCTTTGGTTTTGACGGTTTCAACTCCTGATTATATGCTCCATTAGGTACAGGTTTGATATCCTCCTTAACAATTTTCAGTACTTCCGGAGGTCTATTTTGAAAATTCTCTGAAGCCTTTGGATCTTTACTTGCTTCGTTGGCAAGTTCTCTGCTGGTGTAAGAAAAGATGCCTACTATTGATTGTGGACACCAAATTGAACTTGATACAGATGCAAACAACCCATCCTCAGAAGTCCTTTGTCCAACACAATTATTTCCCATCTGAAACTAGTCACTTCTTGTTCTATGCATGTAATAAACAAAAACCAAATAAATTCCAATAACCCCCAAATCGTTTCTATTCAAAAAGTATTGTTATATAAGTGAAGAGAAAGCCAATGAATCTCCTTTTACCTCATAAACTATATTGGAAATTGACGCCACAATGTATGAACACTTCAATGGAACTTTCGACATGAAGCATTATATACTCTCTCAGTCTCTCACTATCAAAAGAAGAAAGTAAGAGGTAGCAATATAAAAAACCCATTATGGACATGCAATAAGAGCAATTAATGTCCGGGAAATTTGAAGGCGTAAAAGAAGAAACTTTCGGAAGATTGAAGCAGAAGTCTGCAATGGCGAAAATGACTTTTTGAGAGACAAAGTCCGAATAGGAAAAAGTCGCATATAAATGTATTAGTTGAAGATACGGTGATGGTTGGAAGCGAGTTATAAATTCGTTGCCTTCGTTTTCAAATATATATAAAGATACACGCACACGAATTGGAATTGGTAAGAAGTAAACGAAGGAAGGAGGAGGGAAGGAGAGCGTGCTGAGTGTACAGTTATTTTCTGTTGCAAAAAAGATTGCTTTTTTCTTGGAGCGAACGCGTACAATGAAACCATGAGCTAATCGGACGGTCTTCAACAATGGCACATTTGGATTGAGCGGCTGAGATTATCCATTAAACACCCGAGTGCTTCATTTCATAGTTTTATAATGTGAATGTTTGAGATGTCTACAGACTGTTGGTCTCACCTGAGGGGCTGGCTCAGTTGGATGCGCTAAGCCGCCGGCAGCCGTCCCGCGCCGCTTCATTTTTTATTCATTTTATTTGTTTGGCTATTTTATTTTATTGTCTTGAGTAACTATTATTCATTTGGGTGGATTTATCCACGAAAATATTTCCATTTAAGTCAAAGAAGTAAATAATAAAGCTTAAATATTATATGAAAATTGGAAGCTAAAATTTTAAAAAAATTGAGTAAAGACAATTTATAAAAATTTAAACACCCAACTTGTAATATTGTAATATATATATATATATATATATTCATGTATGAAAGACTAATGTTTTAATGATTCAAACACCGTTGGCTCGTGGAAGTATTAAGGAGTATTAATAATGTTTAAATAATAAAAAAAAAAGTTGAATTAATCAAAGTAGGCCCATTTTGATGGTAATGACCAGAACGTTTGTAAACTTGGTTCCTGGTAGTGCGGTTGCTTCTGTACAGTATTAGAATATGCAATGCAACATTTTTAATACATTTTATTATACTAATTAAGATACTCAAACTTTTCCCTGCTATACACTGATATGCTCCAGAAAATTCACATTGATTTTAAGTTTTGTTAAAAAAATTTATATTTTTTCATAATTTTTTTTATTAAAAGCTGTAATTTTTATATAAAAATTAGAAAATATTTAAAATTTTTTCATATGACTTTAAATAACAAATTTATAACTTTTTTATATATTTGTGGTATATAAAATTCTATATATTTATAATTTTTTATAAAAATTATAAAATTTTTATTAAAAGGTAACTATTTTTATGATTTTTACATTAAATTCTCATAAAAATTTGTAAAATTTATTAATAACTAAGAAAATAAAGAGAAGTTGGTTAGAAAGGGCATATATGGTGCCGCACTAAACTTGATCTCCAATTCAACGTTCTCAACGTGCATTTTTTTTTTCTTTTCAGAGGATCAGCCGAATGTTATATGATGGGGAAGAAGAATAAGGTATGCAACTATGAATACACTATCTGCAACTTCGAAGCAAATTGAATATCTAATTTTTGGGGAAGATACCAGTCAATCTCTGAGAGAATCGAAATAAAATAATATGACGGATATTTTAAGATGACTGAGAGTAACATTGCCCTTGAATCATACTACGTGCAGATTGCAGATGTACACGTTTTATAGGTTCAATCATATTTCTAACTCCCTTTTATACAAATAGCAGCAAAAATTCAAACTGCCCCCATAATGACCCCAGTAATCAATGGACAAAGATCGGATACACGTCTAAAATGATCCACTCTTTGTTTTGTGTCCTGATTGCATAATAAGCGACATAACTTTTTATCAGTTTGGACGAGAGCCAAGCATAGACCATTTTGGAGATGAGACAAACTTTATCCAGGCAATTGAAGGGGAAAATATTAGAAGTAGGCCTCCGTATTCCAGCCCCACACAAGTCGTATAGGTAAAAGAAATGTACAACTGCCACTGAAATTGCAGGGAAACATTATTGGAAAACATACTTTATAGTTTCACCAGAAGGAAAAAAAAAAAAAATCAAGGCCTAGTTTTTAAGTCAAGGGCTCCATAATCTACTACAAAACCAAGTTGGAAATTATATCTCCACATACAAGAGTCGATATGGCTTATGTAATGTAAGTGATTCATGTTATACGTCTTTGGCCAATCCAGAAAAATCAACGCCTGCTGATTCCTGCTCCTTGAATTTAGGAGAGGCTTCCCGCCGAGGATATTCATCAACAGGTATCCCTCGCCTCATAGAGGGTGGTAAGGAAGATGGTTTCCCATCAAATACATGAGGAGTCCTTGAGAATGCATCAAAGAAGCCACTCTTCAGGTCTTCAGCTGCCTCAAAGAAACGACTGATACCACCAAAAAAGTTCCGCTCTATGGCTTCAATGTCACTCTGTAGCCCAGGGAAGTCAAACACACCATGATCTGATGAACCAAAGGTGATAGACCCTCCTTTAAGAACCTCGTCTGTGACATCATCTTCAGTATACTCCTTATTGGATTGCACCACTTCCACAGGCCTGAGACAAGTGAAAATAAGTGTGAGACTGAACCTGCACAGGTTCCAAATAACCTCGCTATAAATGGATCTGAGTCCTCTCATTTTCCTTCTTTCCTTTTCCTATAATTTTCAGAGAGATAAAGACACAAATTTTGTTCTGGGATCCACAGTTTTTTTACTGGGACTCACTATTTCAATACAAAAAAAATTTCTATTCCTTTAAGAAAAGGAAGAAAAGGAGAGGATCTCAATCCACTACAAAAACCCTGTGGCCTGAAAAGTAACGGGAAGAGAGATGACAGGACAAAAATGCAGGCAGAAAAGCCAGAACAACTCTCCAAAAAGGAATTGATAGAACTGACTGACAAATCTTTACTTTATTTCTACCCACGATAAGAATGGTCTAACCCTAATTCATGCAGACATGGATTTTCATCACCAAATATTCATGTACTGGTAGGGGGGGGGGGAACCTTCTTTGGCATTTTAAGATTTACAAAGCTCCAATGGTAGTGCAATTTGGGAAAACAAAACACATGAACAAATGGCAGTGCATAACAAAGAGAAGATTGGTAAAACCCAACCCTACCTTCAGATTGTAATAACAATTATTAATTCGAATACAATTTAGCTAAACCATTCGATTCAAATAGCAAAATCATTCTAATTATACACATTGAGATAACAGATTACATACTAAATGCCTCCAAAGACACTCGCATTTTATTAAACTAGGATCAAATTAGAAGACTCAAAAAAATAAAAAAAGCAGCAATTGAGAGATACATGACTTGATGGACAAAAATAGATGCTAACAAGTATAAATAATAAAGCAAAGATTCTCAGGATGCGAGCACAATACAAACTCCACAGCTTAATAGGACACCCTAAGTATATACACCAGAATTCTTCCCAAGAAGAAAGCAACAGAACGGATAAATTCTAGCTTCTTTACACCCTAAACTAGTAATTGTTTTTATTGGCGACTCTCTGTCAATTTAAGCACCTGGTGGGTTTTAATTGACCTGATTTCCACATTTTCATTTACAACAATCATCAAATCAATTAATACAGTCTCAACCCAGTATATCCTAAACAAAACTAACGCATAACAGATACCTAATCCTTCATCTATTTCTTTACAAATTTCTACGATGTTCATTGTCCAACTTCTATCAAATTGTTTCGAATTACCCTCCAAATGATATTCAGGATAATTCGCCACTCCTACAAAGTTCTAACATATATGACCAATAGGGAAAAACATATGGAAGCATATGGATCGACAAGTTAAGGTTTAGGTCTCAAAATGGATTCCCATAAATCATAGGGGAAAAAATGGCACTATTTCAACATATTAGAAATTCTAAGAAATATACATAAACTGAATCCAAAGAACAACAGAGAGACATTGAAGAAAAACAATACTTACTTTCCAACGCAATCCCTGAGTATTTCTTCGGTTTTCTCGCATTTTCTTACAAACTTTCCCGGCTCGACCTCCTCCGTTCTGCACTGCGATTTGACGATCTTCCTGGTGGAGCAACGATCGCCCTTAGAGCTTTCAAAATCACTAATGTCACGAGAAGATGAAGATGAGCTGAACTTGTCATCTTCGTCGTCCTTCCAAACCCACCCCATTCTTCTTCGCCAGAAACGCAGAGAGTTCTGCCAGTTTCCAGAATCCAGGCCTGACCGCCTTAAGCGATGCGTTTCACGGAGTAATAATATGTACAGATTGTTTTCTTTAGCACCACGTAGGGTTGGTTTTTGAGACATCGAAATTTAGGTTTTATTAAAAATAAATAAAATTTTTGTAAGTTTAACGTTTTCATAGTTGAAACATACTCATTATTAATTTCATCATTTAAATGTAAATATTTTCTAGGAATGTTAGTTATACTTTCATATATTTATTTTTATGTATTCATCTTTTACTAAATCTCTATCAGGAAAGAATATTTTTTTATATTTTTATTTAAAAAAATTAAGTCAATAAATTTTTTTATAAAGAAAGAAAATAAGAGAGTAGCGAATACAAACAATACAGATAATATTATTCAATTTTTTCAATTTTACTCAAAAAGTTAACATGAACTAAAAAAAAAGTTACCACCTCAATATTAAATGATGATATAGAAAAATAATTAGGCTTAAAAAATAAATAAACTCATTAATATAAAAAGCAAATATACTCCTTGAATAGAAAGAAAAGATATTGTTTTGTTTTACTTCAATTGAAAGCTAAAAAAAGATAAATAAAATAATATTATTTTTTTTCTTAAAATTTGGTAATAGAATACAGTCTAGAGTTTCATCTTTATTGATTTTCTATTCTTATTTTATAAAATAAATAAAAAAATAAATAAAATATCAAATTTTAATCTGAAAAACTACATGTAAATTCTATTGTTGACAGTGAAATTCAGTCAACCCAATTCCAGCATTCTAAACTACATATTATGAGGGCAAATGTGTAAGGAAGAGAGAGAAAGAGAGAAAGAACAAGAGACAACAAGAGTTTTTAATGTACTTCAGCCAGATGCAAAACCTACGTCCACAGTTATATTATGTTTCAGTCTTTTGTTGTCACGCCCCAACCCAAGGAAAGTGATCGGCGTAGAAAGTCACCAATAGTAAACCTTCTACAAGCCTGACAATGTAAATTACACTAAATATATATAATTTTTTTTTATAGATGCATGATTAAATATTCATATGACAACTCTACCAAAAATCTGGCAAAGTTTTCTCTATTTTTAGGACACTTGGCCACAAGGCCTATACAATAACACAATAGGACAACATGCCCACCATAACCTGTATGACATCATAATAATATACAATGCCCCGGACTATACAATTTACATCTTACTAGAAAACCAGCAATCATACACAGTATAAGCATACACAATCCTACCAATTGCCATTGATTTTCCACCATTTTATACCTTTATTCTCCGTAAAAAGATCCACTCGTACCAAGTACAAATCTCATATCAGTGTAGGGTAGAGGAGTGGAAGAAGAATCCAAAACTCTGAAAAACATGGAAAAGAAAGGGGTGAGTTTCATAGAAACTCAATGAGTAAACAATCTCATGTTCACCTAAAAAACTCATTTATAAATCATGCTCGAAAGTGTGTGTGTATATATATATATATATATATATAACTGTGAAAATATGCTTACCCGTTTAGATATCATAACTTCATATCAAGTTTGGAAGCTTCATTCATTAAAATAATTAAGCAATTGTAATGTAATATTTAACAAAAATGAAATATACAACAATACATG
>JANHAO010002426.1:0-28835 GCA_026873985.1 Saraca asoca
GATTGGAGACTGTGGATTAAGTTACAGTGCATAAATAGATTTTCATTATCCTAAGTATAAACTATATTAAGGAAATTAGAAAAATAGAGGAAGAAAAAAGTTTGGAAAAAGAGGAGAAATAAAAACGTGCTAAAAAATGAATTGAATGTGTTCCATATTTTAGAAAGGGAGAGACTATGGTGATAGGAGTAATTACTCTTTTAATCTTGAACAAATATGACCGTTGATTTACTAGTGTAAATTTACATAACTTTTTAAATGGTGCACCATAATCTCTCCCATTCATTAGTATTACTCTTCATAGCCGTCCTTAAAAAGTTATAGCATATTCTATAAAGTAGAAAATATTTTGATTGTTTGGTTTGTTATTAATTAAAAAAATGGGAAAGTTTTACTTCTTTTAAAAATTCTGTTTGGCAATCAATTAGCCGTTGGTTGATTGTATTAGTAGTTATTTAAATGTAAAATAACATATAAAGATATAAGTATATTTTATTATTTATTTGAATATTATTTTATTTTAATAATATTTCAGATTTTAAAATATTATTTATTAGATTTTTTCTAAAAAATAATTGTAATTTATTATTTATTAGATTTTTTAAAAATAAATAATTAAAATTTTTATTTTTATTAGTTTTTCTTTAAAAATAAATAATTATAATTTATTATTTATTATATTTTTAAGAAATAATCAATTATAATATATTATTTATTAGATTTTCTTTTAAACAACAAATAGTTATAATTTATTACAATTTTTTATAAAAAAAGATAGTTTTAGATAAAAATAAGATTATTATTATTACTATTTGTTATTATTATTGTTGTTCATATTATTATTTATTATAAGTTGATGGTGAAAGAAAAAAGATGAATAATTAAATAATATATTTAATGCATATGAATAAATTAAAAAAAGATTTATCATAAAATATATTTCATATATATTTCTTATAAGAATTTTTTTTGTACATTAAGGCCAAGGGTGTCAAAAATTGAATTAATTAGGAGTAGTAGTATCTTTTTACACCCTAAATATCAAATATTTAATTGAAGAAGCTAGGTTTCTTAACTTTTTTAAATTAATTTTTTTGATGGCCAAAAAGTTAACTCAAGTAGTCATTTATCAAACACTTAAATACTTGATTAACTTGGTCAAACAGTTAAAACCTCTTAAATCAACTAAAAACTGATCAAAAACTATTTATCAAACATCCTTAATGTATGAGAAGTTACTTATTCAGTCCTTAATTAAGTTTTGTACTTCTAATGAAATAAAAATATAAAATTATTCTTGTAAAATTTAAATAATGACAAGAGTACTTTTTTAAAAATTTATCCAATGTTTTAATAAAAAAAATTATATTTTTTTATATGACATTTTAGTTATTTTGATAATACTTCCTAAGAAGTATTAGTATTAACCAAATAGCTTTCAACATTTTTTGAAATGTTCACACAACAACTTGCTTTGTAGAAAGTTTAACTTCCTACAAAAATTTATTTGTTGTGTAGACTAAAGGACTCTTTAGTATACCAACTTTTGAGTGATTAAAAATATCAATTGACAAACAAATTTAGGATAGTAAAGAAGCAAATAAATTATTAGTTTTTTTTTTTAATTTCATTTTTTCATAAAATAATATATATTTTATCATTTTTTAATATAATGAATCTAATACAAATCTGTGCACTTACTAGTTCACTTCTGTGCACAAGCTTGCTTAGGAGTTTACTTGTGAAAAGAGAAGTTTTATAGACAGAATTATAATGCAGATAAATTACTTCAACACTGTCCATAAGGATCTCAATGACATGTTTGAGATCTTGTTTCTGTCAATTCATGTTTCAGCACATATATCATCTTATAAATGGAAAAAAACCAAAAAAAAAATCAGCTGCAGAGCTATAAGGGGCATACATCTAGTGACAACTACTACCAACATTAGAAAGTTGTCTCTTGTGATTAACCACTTTAGCCTTTCTTATGTTTTATGTGACACCACTGTACGCATTTGGAAACTAAAGCATTGCCCTAACTTTACATTGTCAAAAATATTTAAAATTTTTTTAAAAGTGATTGAATTATTACTTTTACTATTGATACAATAAAAAAAAAGGTGATATAACTCATAATGACAATCATTAGCAACAAGAGAAATTATTGTATGTTTCAATTATAAGTGTTTTTATTTCATCAATTAAATAATGATTAGATATCAATCTTTTCATGATTTGTAATGTTTTAAAAATTAAAAAAATTAAAATTTTAATATGCGTGAATCTTATAATAGTAAACTAAGATATGAATAATAGAATAATTTTGACAATTGGCAACGACAGGTGGGAAGACTCGTAGCATTTAAGAATTTTTCCAAGAAGAAAGCCATTCAATTTTAAACTTATTTACCAGTTATGATTATTGAGGAGTAGCCATTCTCAAATGTATTTCTGTTGCAAAGATGCCTCATATTATTTTGATTCGAAGTGGCAAGTGGCAACACATTGAAAATTATCCATATAAAGGGTAGGATAAGATGTATGGCGTCTAAAGAGCATCTCGAGACAGTGTATTTAGTTGTAGAGCTTACTATTTTATACCTAATTTAACGAGATTGAGTAAATTAAGGTATGTATTTTTATATCCTGTCTTCTAAGATAGAAGGGGAGTGGAAGAGATTTGAACTCGAAAAAGCTAATTTGCAAACTGATCTTAACCGGGAAATAAAAGAAGGAAAATTTGCTCAAAAAACTTTTTTCATAATTTGAAAAAAAAGGAAAAAAGAAAAGAGGTAGTAAGCAACACTGGGCATCTCAGTCAGACCACATATTAAACTATTAATTATTCCCATACATTTCGAGCACCAAAATGAATCATCCATTCATACACGTTTAAAAAATAAAAAAAAGAAGAAAAAAGGACCTCTATTTGCCACGCCAGCGCCAGCCAGTCAACTTCCTTCTTGAGGCGTCTACTCCTTTCACAAATTCAAGCGTAGCGCTCCAAAAAACTAACGTGCCTCTGCTGCTTATCAACTCCTCGCTATTTTGGATTCCCACTTAAATATATATACAAACATTTGAACAATGGAAGAGGGCATTTCATGATAAGTCGTCCCCTAAATACGTGAATACCCTTTTCTTGAACACAAGAGCTAGGTTAATGATTTCAGTCTCTCTCATATGCTGCACTATACTGTCCTGGTGCTCATTCTTCTTAACCTTCCGTGACAATCTGGTTGCAACATCAATTGTCAAGCTTGCCATATCTCTGGTGTTCGTTAAAGCCCGCAAGACAGTAGCAGAGTACAAGGGACTAGACACTAGTCTGTCAAGTAATATCAGTATCTCCCGAACCAGAAAAGTCCTGGTAACAAATTTGCTCAGATTATAAGTAAAAAACATAGGCACAAAAAAATAAGGGGTATACAAGATAAGATGAAAAACCAAATAAACTAGAGGAAGGGGATCTTAACAATAATTCAACCTCCAAATCAACTGCCAGAAAAAAGTGCAACAAGAAACATAGGCATGGATTATTCATTGAAGAAATGCACGGAGCCCACAATATGAGAGAAAAATAACATTAGGAACAGTTGTAAAAAAAGTCTGAAGATCTTTTCAAGAGAAGAAACAAAAAGAGGAACAGTCATTTTTGGAGATCATATCCACACAATCTAGTTATTACCTCTCCCTGAAAATTTCATGTGGCTCCTCACGAGCTCCAGCTTCTGCATCCATCTCTGATAACAGTACTTGCAAAATCAGCATAAGGTAGTTTGCTCCTCCAGAGAGCCCATGACCAACAAGAATTTCGAAGCCAGGTTTTCCAGATGATGCAAGGAATGCCAGAATAAGAATAGCATTTCTGCATAATTTCAATTCCTGAAATTACAATGACCTATATTTTTAAGCAGATGAGATTTTGTAAAACATATAATTATAGTCTTATTTTAAAAGAGTAAGCAACTGGCTACAATTCTATAAATGATAGACACCCCTTAACCACAATCATCATTAAAAAAAAAAAAAAAGGGCCCCACTGCAGAGTGAAGAGGGTTGGTAACCCTGTTGCATGCTCCATTCGCTTCAAAACCAACAAATCAGTTAAAAGAATCATGACATAGGAAAATTTGACCAAAATTAGAATTTCCCAAAGATAAAATTAGTTTATTTATTAGTAATGCTACCTGTGGATCACTTTTATGAGATGCTAGACAATCAGCCAAGCCTTGAAGAATGATATCAAATTTATTGAAATCTGATGCAGATGCATTGTTATCCATAGCATTGCCATCCCCCTCTTGGCAACCACAACAGAAAGTGACCAACAGCTTTGGACCTTTAACACATAAAAGTATTAAAGTTAGGACCAGATGCAAGTATAACATATGCAAAAACTATTAGACAAAAAAGAGGCACATGGCAAATTATGTAGCCTTCGATGGAAAATAAGAATCCAAACTTACAATTCAGTAGTAGGTACATAAGTCTGAGAGCATTCTTCTTCACACACAACCCAGTATCCTTTTTAAGCAACTGCGATACAGTGTCAAATACTGTTTTCTGGCTAAACCTGCATCACCACAAATTTCATCAAAACTTCTAGAAAACACACCACTTCAAAACTTCTACAGAAGGCACGACTCAAAAACTTACTGCTCTCTCTCAATGTAAGCATTACTTCTCAGAAGAATCATATTCATGATAGACACTGCCTCTACTCTCACACTTTCTCCTGTGATCCTTATAACAATCTTATGCATTGTTTCAAAAAATTGAACCCAATTTACATGAGGTAGCAAGGATTTCTGATGGTTCCAGCACCCCTTCTTATTTAGCATTTCTACATCAAAGGATCTCAGCTGGACTTGATTGCAGCCTTCATGAGATGTCTCATCCCTGTTAACACATAAGAGCTTCCCATATTTTGCACCTTCTAGTCCATAAGAATCCACAATATCATCCCCGAGGCATCCTTCAACAAAGACATTGTCCCTGAGCAGAGTGCACTGGAAAGATCAAATCATAAGTTCATAAGAATAGGAAAGTAGAAAAAGGAAAAAGAAAAGAGAAAAAGTAATTTTATATAGCACAAAACTCATAGCCAGCTTTTAAGCTATCCTGAATCACCACCAAGAGAAAAATGGGGAGGATAACACAATAAAAAATAGGGAAATATTTTACATATTACTATTAAATATCAAGTCTAAGATGCTCAAATAGTTTACCACTAAGTGCTCAGCAGCATTTACAGAAAGAATCATGATTAAACAATTGCCAAGACTAGACAGTATTGAGAATTTCAACACTGACCATAGTTAACCCCCTCCTCCAACAAACAAACAAAAGAGGAAAAATAAAAATAAAAAAAAAACCCATGGACAGCAAAAAGAGAAGGGAAAGAGAAAAATCCTTGCTTCACCACAATTATCGTATTCAAGTCCTGTCAAATGCCTATTGATCCCAAAAGCTTAAGCTTTCAGAAGAAGGCCAGTGAATGATTTTATCATACATCTCAAGCATTCTCCATCACACAAAAGCCTCTGGGCTTGAAGTGTGGCCATATCACAGGCCCACCTTTACCATGCGTTAGGTAAGTGGGAGCTGCAGGGACTGAAACCTTAACCCTTTAGTCAAAGAGGCTCTCATATCATGTCAAGTTCTAGTTGATCTTAAAAGCTTAAGCTTTAAGGGAATGCCTGAAAATTGTTTTATTATGTATCTCTATTCTTTGACATATTTTTTAAGTTATCTTCCTGCTTGACAAATGTTCAATGTTCATAAAACCCAAGATATCCTGTCAAGGACATAATAAATAATATAATGTATCAAATTAATGCTCTGCAAATAGCAGACAATATTAATATGTTTATATGAATCCCATCAATCTCCATTTACAAAACAATTCTTGCCCACAAATAGGCATCTAATCCTGCTAGCATCAAACAAAGTTTAGAATCTGTGCTTGATGTTTCTAGATAATAATATCATCGACATTTAACAACAAAAGTATCAATATTTAGAAATGAGAAAGAAAAAGGCACCAACTAGAATTGCATTCCTTAGCTAATGGACAAAAGAAACAAAATTCAGTCAACTGAAGGAGTTAAAGGCAAAGGTACATGTAATCCAATATTAGGCATACAAACCTTCTTCCAGAATTCTTTTCCACTTCCAGTATGTGCTTCAGAAAAGTATGCAGTATGCATAGAGAGCTACGGACAATAACAACCTGCACAAGAAGGGAAAAAGTCATCTCGCATATATGTAGCTGAGCTTATCAATGAAGAATAACTGGATCCTACAAATTATCCACATCTTACAATTTAAGAACCAGCAGCCCCTTCCCAACCAGCCAAGTCATCAACATACTTATGCAGGGCACTGCTAGGGGTGGCAATTCAAGTTCACATGTCAGGTTTGTATCGTGTTAAGGGATAATAACAACCCTAATAAGCTTAAACCGAACCCGACCACGACCCCAATAATAATTGTGTCAGGTCAACCCATTTATTAAATGTGTTGACACAAGTTAACCAGTCTATACCATTTAATAATTTCAATTAACCAAATTTATGTGAGACCCATTTATCAAATTTAATTACTTGTTATATTTCACTAAAAGTATTTTAATCATTGATTAGATACATTATTGAGTTTATATTATCATTTTTTTTAAACTGGAATTTTATTTTTTTATTATATATAATTATTTATAATTTAGTTATTAATTATTTCTCAAATAATACTTTTAAAATTTTAGTATAAATTGTTAAACATGATGGCGTGTCAACCTATTTAGTTTTGAGCAAATCCTAACCCGACCCATTTATTATTTGTGCTAAATGGGTTAACCTATATACAACCAAGCTTGTATAAGCTCAATCCAAACTTGTGTTTGTGTTGGGTTGTTGTATGTGTAAAAAATTGCCACCCTACTGCTTATTTAAGGTGGAGTACCCAGAAAATCTAGCAACATAAGTGAATGCAATTTGAAATTAGAAAACAAATTGGCTGTGTAGTCTAGATGTACTCACATTTTCAAGATCACATAGATCAAGTAATGGTTCAATCAAAGTTTCCAACAGATTTGTTCCATCAGTTATCTGCAACACAAATCAATAATCAGTAAGTGGATGATATACAACATCAACTACCATAATTGAATCCAGCTCAGTAACAAGAGCAATCAAATCCAATATGAGTATAACATCCCTGTTGCAAATGTTTTACAGTGGTAACCAAATTCATCAACACTTTTATCTATGAGATTCTAGTCATTCTACCATTATAATTAGAAAATTTTTTAACTCCTTTGGTTAGTTATCGAGCATAAACATTTTCTCACTTTAACTTTATGGGGTCATCAAGCCATGGACATAGAAATTTAGAACAAACAAGTTATCCAAGGTTGAAACATGAAATAAGTGCCAATAATTGGAAATTCCTCACCTCACGATTAAAAGTACTTCACAGTTCACAGTCTGGAATTTCTCCATTTTATCAAATTGCATATATGAAATGCTAAAGAGGAATAAATAGAAGTTGAACTATTACCTTTGTCAGCACTAGGTAGAGATGTGATACTTTTGCTGCTTCTGGAGTAGGAAAGCAATCCTTGAAATACTGCAAAGGTAGTCCCGAAGAGCTTCTATCAGCCAGCAGCTCCATAGGAATTTTGGATGGTAAATTAATACTCATGCACCCAAAAAGAATATGAAATTCTCTTTGGCAATGGACAAGCAAAGTAGATATCACGTTGCTTCCCAGATTTTTCTCACTTGTAGAGCCCCAGATTGCTAGCAACTTCTGGGAGAGCTCAAGACAAGCAGGCAGATCATCATCCGAAAACTCTTGAGCTTCTTGATGGTTAATTATGTCTGTTTGAACTCCTTTAGCTTTATAAGTTGACATAGCTGGCCAAACACAAAAACATGCAAAGGGGGTGTCAGAAATTCAAAAAGAATACCATTTGCAGAGAAACTTTTCTCATGCCTCACCGGTCTGATCCCTTAAAGATACTCCATTTTGAAATTTCTGAGAATTGCCATGATGCTCTGGAGCAAGAATTCCGTATTCCCTGCCATTATGGTCAATTGGTCATCATTACTAGAAAAACTTTCATGCCATTTACCGATGCATCAAGTATTGCAATATAATACCATATTGACAGGTTATTCATTGAAGCAAGACATTTCTGCTTAATGGCTTCATCTATTATTCTATTCATGCAATTACTTAATAGCCAGGTGATCTCATTTCAACCAAGACCATTTATCAAGATCCAATAGGCGATGTGTCTATGATAACTCCTCTCTCAGAATATACTGTAAATGAATATACAAGATGCATTATACTCACATATACAGGTATGTATTCACCAATAAGTAAACTTAAGACGAAAATTTCGTTGTTATTTTATGCTTTGCTCATAGGCTTCCAATCAGAAAGTCACGTGCCTCTTTCTCCACCCAGGTTGTTTATTTCCAACAGCTATCTATTCATTTATGGCATCATTTATCATATCAGTCAAGAGATGCCACTCACTACAATAGAGGCATCATATATAGAAGAGCTAAACTCATGTTTCCCATTGGTTAACTCGTAGATAAATCAAATGGGGATCCTAGTGATGTCATATGATTGGAACAACATCTATATATGAGGGATGAAAGGGAACTTGAAAATTTGGCTCACATGTTTATTCTCTTTGAAATGTTGGTACGTGCATTTTCTTCTTCATTCCTAGAAGATCCAAATTTGAGCTCCTTCTCTTTCTTTTCTCTTTCTTTCTTTAATTCAAGGCACTCCTTTTCCTGAAATCATACAATTAATTCATGGAACATCTCAAATTTATTGAATTTCAGTTCTTAAACCAGCAAAGAAAGTAAAAGAGAATAAAACATACCATTTGTGCAAGCTGCTTTGATGCACGTCCCAGCTCCATCTGGTTTTTCCATGAACTAATTAGTACAAATTTAGTATAAGAAAACCTTCTTTTTTTTTTAATTACTGTTTGAAGTAGTTAAGTATTTGAGAAGTGTATGTAGAGCCGGCAGTTTGACAAATTTTACCGACTATTTTGAAGACTAATAACCAAAACATCCTGGCAAACAAGCACAAGTTTCAAGCTTGCATACAAAAATATGAATCCATTCATACCCGTGCCAATATTTTTATATTTTCACCAATGAGAACAAAACCCTCACCTTCAACAGATCAATTTGGCGGTCTTTATCCATATCAGGTCGCCGGGATCTCGGAGCAACAGGGGAAGAAGCTGATTTGGCAGAGGCAGAGGGGGAGTGATGAAGAGAATCAAAATCCAGGGGCCTCTGAGAGAGTTCTCGGGGAGGCGAGTAGCTGATGGCATTGTAGGTAGAAGCGGCCACCGGATTCTGCGGTTGTTGTGGCAGTGGCGGTGCAGGCCATTGTGGAGCGGCTAGAGTGGATGAAAAAACAGGAAATGGAGACGGATTATGGGGCTGAGAGGGGTTGGAGTTTGGCTTGGCGGTTTCAGAGATAGCCTTCTCTTCTACTTGGATTAACTGGTCCAAGAACTCCGCGTCCCATTCTTCGAATTCGCCTTCGCTCATTCTCTTCTTCGCCCGATTTTGCTGGCTGGACGCAGCTTTGTTCTTCGACTCTGTTTAGGGTGCGTTGCTCGCCTTCCTATTCCTTGGTTCCTTCTTGACGCCTAATTTCCATTTCTGCGGCTTTTGTTTATCCTTTTCCCTCCAAATTTATTTATGAGATTTTAATGCCACTGTAGAGTAGAAAAATATTTTGATACTTTTGTTTTTAAATTTAATGCCAATATAAATATCTAATCAACTTAATTGATTGATTATTTGTGGGGAAAAATGTAAGATATTCCCTCAAAACTTGGCTTGAATTTTACCTCACCAGCTTTAAAAAATTGAACATCAAATTTTTAATATTATGTTTAGAATCGAATTATTTTAGAATTTAATTCATTTCATTTTAATAGAAATAATTTTAATTTATTTATAAATGAATTATAATATTTGGAAATAATATAAAAATAATAATTTTAATTTATTTATAAATAATTTTTTTTGTTTGAAATATATTAAAAGATGTATTAAATTTAATTAAAATATAAATTTTAATGGTATCATGACAGATAAAATATTAGAATGAGGATAAAATTATTATTATAATATGTTATTCATGCCAAATAAAATGAATTCTAATAAAATTTTACATAAATTTAATAGATTTGATAATAATATAAATATAATTAAAATAGAAATTATAAATAAAATGAATTCTTCCTTTTAACTTAAATTCAAACACTATTTTAAAAGAACTTCACCTGAAATTGAAATGAAATCTTATTTTTAAAAATTTCAAATAAGGAGTAAACTACATAAAACTTGAAATTAATATCCATCACTGATTTGATTAACTATTTTATTAAATTATATTATTTTTTTTTACAAATTTTTAAAGTAAAAATTATAATATTATTATATGTTGATTTATTATACTATTTTTTACACATAATTTCTAAATTATATAATTAATAGAAATTAAATTAAATATATAGAATTTTAATTAAATATTTAAAAATGAGTTGTGAAATTAAATGCAAAAAAAATGATAAATTAACATATAATAATATTCAAATTTTTGTGTCGAAAGTTTATGAAAAACTTATATAACTTAATAAAATTAAGTAGATAATAGGTGTTAATTCTAAGTTTTTGTGTAATTTAAGGTTTTGATATCCAAGTTTTCAAAATTAGTGAGCAAAATCTAACCATCACAACTTGAAGATGATATTTTGCACTTTCCCCTTCTTTTTATTGGTATAAGTAAATAAAAAATGTATCCATTTTAAGTTATTGTACTAATAAAATAATTTTTCATACATAAATAAAGTTAGAGTCATTTTGTGGTACTCTTTGTTAGCATAATCTATGATATTCATTGGTAGGAGCCAATTGAAGTATGATAGTTGTCTCATAACTGCCCATTATCGATTACAAATTTTTGGCCAGTAATTTAGACAAACTTTCTTCGACAATTCAATCCTTCCAGTTAAGAGAAAATAGATGATGTTCAAGGTAGATTGAAGGAAGCTTGCTACAACTAATACATGATGGCATTGATCATGAATTGTTTTCCAGCCGGAGATTGAAGGCATGGATTGATTGAGTAGTTATTGGTGGAAGGAAGTTATAACATCCCTTTGGGATTAACCTGATTGGATTCAAATATACGTCCAAAAGGGTGACCAGTTATAACATTCTAAGAACATAAGTTTAGACTAGAGTAAGTCACTTAATGCAAAAGGTAGGACAATAAAGTTTCATAACTTAAAACTCACATCAGCATAGGATTACATGACAGGTTGGGCCAAAGACCCAAGTTGTGAAAAGCCTTGAGAACTAGACCAATCAGTCGACCGGATCCCAAGAAGTGGTTGATTGATTGATGCAGACAGGGTAGGTCGACAGGCCATGAATAGTGTGATTAATTAGTTGCCTTTTCGAGCCTATATAAGAAGAAGCCCCAATAACATTTTTCATAACCCTCATTTATAATTAAGTAGCTCTCAAAGAGTGTTACTTAGTCAAAAGGGGTTTGAAGTTGTGCTCTTTAAAGGCGTGAACCTAAAGTAAAGGTTTTTGGCTTAAAAAGGTCAAATTTTTTCCTGAGTTTTTTTTTTCTCCTTAGTTTTTATTTTCTTTGATTTTTGTAGTTTTTTCAACAATCAAAGGTTCTAGTCAAAACTAGGATAAAAGCTCCGCAATTAGGTTTAGGAGAATTCTCTCTAACCTAGGTGAGTGGAATTTTGCCTTTATGATTCCCTTTTCATACAAAGTTATATTTTTGAAAATTGTTAGATGTTTTTTAATTGTCAGATACAGGTAATATAGTTAAAGAAATAGTCTATGAGAAAAAGGCTAAAAACATTGCAAGTAAGATATCATAGATTAGACCTTGAATGAAAAAATTGATGAAATCATGTTTAGGCCAAAATGCATGTGGGAAGAGAGACCGAGGTTAGCACTTATGAATTGTTTTACTATGTCATTATGTGTTTACTTGAATTGATATATGTGTATGGAATAGATTCTGTATGAAAAGGTAGAAATGGTTTTGGTTATGGATTAAATTAGAAATCCCGGCATTACATATGCATATGCATGTGAGCATGAATAATATGAATTATGAAAAGTTATTAAAATTAGTTTCTATTTTTTATGTAAATTATGATTTATGGATTCCAAAATACTATTTCCTTAAAGTATTTATGTATTTAATTAAATTATTTATGTTTATGAAATCTATTAAATTATTCATTTTTATTTAAAAATTAATATTTAAAAAGTATGATATTTTATTTTTATAAATTTCATTTTTATTTAACTACATATTATTTTACATTAAAAATTTAGTTATTTTCATAAAAAAAATTTCCTTTCAAGGGAAATATTTTATAATCACGTCTTATCACATTAGTATATAGAAGTTAACATGAAGGATAAGAATAGAATGCTTATGTTTGTAGGGATACTTAAGTGTGTCAGAATAAGATAAGTTACAAGAATGACGAAAGATGAAATATGTGTACGTGTATGTATGATTGTGAACTAACAAGGGATATTAGTTGACTAATGTACACTAGGAGATGTATGTGAGGTCTCTCATACGACAGGCGTTATGGTAGATGGCCTCCCATATGACAAAGGGTTATGGGATAGAGTCACCCATGCGATAGAAGGTCATGGGATAGATGTTTCTCAGCACAATAGAAATAAAATAGTCTTATGGGAAAATTAAATGACACAACATGAAGGGACACGAGAACATCATTCTCCAGTATGATATATTGTTAATATAATAAAAAAAGGAAGGAATCTTTACATAGTCGTCTACTATGATGTTGTGAGTATTTTCTAGTACCACGTAAACGGGTTGTCAAAGGCTCAATAGAAAACAAGACTGGCCGGAGGAGGCCTAGATCTTTTAAATACTAGGATCTCTTGACAGAGGCACCAACTCACTAACTACAAGCTCGGGATGCAGTACAAGGCCAAGGGAGAAGTCCAAGCTCGCTAGAAGAGTCCTGGCTCACATAGCTAGTAGTTCGCCTAGTGCGAGCTTGCTTTGCCAAATGCAAATTCGACCTCGCTGCTCAAAGGATAGTAATGATCCCGGGGCGAGGGCTCCAACTCATAAAACAAATCATCTTACCCATCTGAAGGCCCCATTGAGATTGAGCATAAGGCAAGCACCTACCTAGACAACCTACAAAGCCAACTTGCAAAAAGGCAGCTAGAGGGGCCCACTTGTAGAAAGTAATCTGTAGAAGTCAAATTGTAGGAGTATATGTTATCTTGTACATTTATTATTTGATGTAACATATTTTTGCAACTTGTAAAATTACTTCTGTAACCCTCCATCCTTTATAAATAGGAGGGGGAGATCATTGTAAAAGAAAGAGAGGAATACAGGTAGAAATTTTGTCAAAATAGTAAGAGAACACTGGTATTGTAACTCTATTTAGCTAAGCAGAGGAATCACCATTTAATAGAAATAAAACCACCGTCGACGTAGGGGCTATTCTGGCTTTAGCCGAACCATGATAAAAGCTCTTGTGTGCATTATTTTTCCTCCTTCTCACTTTTTTTTCTGTTCAAACTAGAGTTATTAACTTATAGTTTGGGATGTTGAAGAACCATTCAGGTTGACTAAGATTTAGGTTTACTAAACCAAATTTTACCATCAACATTTTGGCACTAGAAAGAGGGCCCCAACTATATCTTTTCTCTTTGATTCATTATTCAGCTACAATGGTAACAGGAGGAACTATCAGGAGCACCAGTGCCACCGCTGGCCAACCTGATGATCTTGTAGAGCAATAAGGGTTATTGCTAGGGGGCTTTGTCTCCTCTGCTACGGGTGTCTCTACTACCCCTATGATGGCACTATTAGCCCCTGACTAGCTTGCTGTTGTTGAGGCTGAGAGAGTTCAAGCATGGCACCAATGTCAGGAAGCACTTGAAAATACAATGGAAGAATTGGCTAAAGTGGTTAAGGTACTGGTGCAGGCACGAGCCTAAGAAGCACAAAAGTAGGACCAGGTCATCACATCTGAAAGGGTTTGACATGCTGATTCAACTCACCCCTCCCATTCACAGATGAGGTCAAAAGTTCATCAAGCCCATAAAAGCCATGACAATCAGTAACTCGAGAGCTGTCATCGAGCAAAAAGCTTGGATAGATCCAACCAAGGATGTACCTTAGGTCACTTTTCCCATGACCAGGAAGGAGAAAAGAGCTAGCTATCTTCCAGCTGGCGATCTGAAACACATGACCGGATGGTTGAAGAACTATTCTAGAGGATAAAGCAATTGGAAGGATGCCTACAAACTTAGAATAACCGAGATTGCTATGAAAAGAAGATTTCATTTACTAGTGAGATAGAGAAACAACTCTTCCTTTACAAGCTCAAAGTCCCCACGATCTTGCAATATAATGGGGACAACAATCCCTATGACCACCTGGATGTATTCAATATCTAGATAGATCTCCAAACAACCAACACTTTGGTCAAGTGTTGTGTCTTCCCAGCTACACCAAGGGACATTCCTTGGTGTGGGTCAGAACTCTCCCAACTCACAACATTGGTAGTTAGGAAGAAAGTCGAAAGAAATTCATCGATCAATACAGATCACTGAAAAGATAGCTTGCACCACCTTACCACCTTGTAATGATCTTCTAATGAAAGGATGAATCTTTGAAAAATTACATTGGTGATTCAGGTGCAAGGTTTGCAATGTGGAAAACTCGTTAGATGAAAGCATCCTCACAACTATTTCAATTGGACTCTGTAAGGATGGAAAATTGTATGAGGATATATACAAGTCCCCAGTGAGCGACCTGGCTAAATTTTACAAGTGAGCCGTGAAGGAAATCAGGCAGGAAGAAGCCTTTGGCCAAAAGAGGTTCAGACATGAAGATGAGGCAAATGGCTATGGTCGGGGGAACGAAGATGAAAAGGCTTAAAATGGCTCCAACAGTCGACCTGCAAAGAAGTCCAAAAGTGAATGACCTCAATGCCAAGGTCACCATAATGACTATACATTCTATCTGATACCCAGGAATGCATTTTCATGACTGAAAAAGATAAAGAGGACTTCAGGAAACCCTAACCTTTAAAAACTCATAATAAGCATAGATGCAACAGAGATCAATTTTATGCCTACCATGCTGAGGTCGAGCACAACACATTAGAATGTTGGGCACTCAAGGATGCCATTGAGAGCCTTATCAATATGGGATGCTTGAGATACTATGTAGTATAACCAGCAGCTTAATGACCTCAATAACTTTAACGTCCATAATAGTGGTGGCTTTAGCATCTTTTAATTTTCTCTTTAATATTATTTTGATGTAAACAAAGCATTCTAATTTGTTTTTGGAATCTAATGTTAAATATTTTTTGAACAAAATTTTAAGAAAATCCAAGCATGAGCTTACTTAGTAATCTTAGGCTGTGTATTATATATCTTGGTTAAGCAGAATTTCACTTGACATAGGAGGGGCACAAGATTACCCTCAATCTGGCATAGGATCGACTTTAATCTGGCACAGGATCACCAGCCATCTGAGCATAAGATTGCCCTCAATCTAGCACAGGATCGCCAACCATTCGAGTGCAAGATCACCCCCATCCTGGCATGAGATCGCCAGCTGTTTGGGCATAAAATTGCCCTTATACACACATAAGACCAACTTTCCTGGGCACTATACGTGTGTGGCTACTTAACAACTTTCCAACTGAGGCACAGCTCTCATGTGACCTAATATTCACATCTCTCATGAGTTATAATTGCTCACAGCTCTTATGCAACCTAGTATTTATAGCTCTCATGCACCATAATTTCTCGTAACTTCTATATGACTTATCCAGACGTTTGATCTCGCATTAACCTAAGCGCTTAGACACTTCGGTGCCTGAATTCACTATAACTAGAAACACTAATATGACTAATTGATCGCTCAACAAAGCACATATCCTTTCAAGTCATGATTTATTAACTCAAGTCCATTCATAAGTTTTTCTCTATTATTCGAGGTCAACTGACCTACCAAGTGTTCATTTTATCCAATGATTATTAAGTTGCGATTTGTAGGAATTAATTCATGGCAATCTACATAGTCTTTTATAGAACATCTAATGTAATGAAAAGGAAAACAGAAACATTCATTCGACACCTCCTTTAGTGAGGTAAATTCATAGAGTTCCAAACCAAATACAAAGTTAAAAAATGAAATGCAAAATTACAATATCAAATCCTACGGAGCTTGATCTTTAGGGGGTAAGCCCTGATGGGAGGAGGAAGCCATACATGGGACTAACTATTTTTCTTTTGATTGGTCAGCAAGGGTTTCTGTGATCTACGGGTTGTTTTCTCTTTGAATCGTACCTTTGGCAGGGGGCTCTACTCATAGACTTTGCACCTCTTTGGGAAGACTTGGCTTTAGTAACTTTCTTCTTGAAACCCTTAAGGGCCTCTTGTCCAAAGAAAGAAAAGTCCATATATGGGTGCTACTCCCACAGAGTGTATAGGAAAGAGGATAAGGTCTTAGATTTTGCTTCTTCTATTCTAGTTCCTTCTTAGTAGCCTCAACCCACCGCACAACAGCTTCAGTTCGCTGCATCACTACACTGACACCTTGAAGTGTCACATTTAGCTTATGTTTCATCCTCGATAATTCTTTAACAGATTTGTTAAGATCAGTTATGATAGACTTGTAATTTGCCATTTCACAGGAATAAGCTTCCTCAGTCTCCTTTTGAGTAGCCTTAACATTCATTACTCTATTTTCTAGCTCCAGTTCCCTAGTGATCGCAGCTGCTAGGTCATCTACGAGCTTGGCATTATTCTTCTTCTAGGCCTAGAGTGTCTCCCCTATCTTCACTATTCCCAATAGGCTCTAAAAAATTAAATAGGTCAAGTTAGATCACAAAGGAGCAAAATAATCAGGAGGAAAGGACGTTACTTACTAGCAAACCTTGATGAGCGGTATAGTGCATCAGCTTTTCGCTTGAGACCTTGTTTGTTTCCAACACTTGGGGGTTAGTGCGAGGCCCTAGGATCTCCTCTACATTCTCTTGGATGAAATTAAAATACCTTTCCATGTTTGGACTAAGGCCTAAATGATGCTCCTTAGCCATAATTGTGCGAGCCATCTACCTTAAAGAAGTGGCGACCTTCTTCCCCTTGTTTACTTTTTACCTCTTGGCAGGGGGCTCGGATACGATGGTGACCTCCACCACCTCAATTACTTTAGGATGCAAGGTAGGAGCTAACTTCTGAGGAGATGCAGCAGTTAGTACAAGAGGAGACTGATTTGAAATAGTGGGAGCTGCCACAACATTAGGACTCGGCAAGGTTGCAATGACCTCTGGTTCTTTAGACTCATCGTAAGGTAGACTTCGAAGAAGGAGCTTCACCATTTCCTCGTAATCTTCAAAGTGTGCTGGGTCAATCTCCCTCACCCGATGAGCCCTGATCTCTCTAGTAAGTTTGATGTTCAATGTTAGAATGAGCTTATGGGATCGAAGGAGGTTGTCATCGAATCCAAATCATTTTTCAAGTTGCTGATAGTGAGAGACCAACGTAACACTTCAGCCTCCTTAGCTTCAAGCATTAGCTTCTTCTTGCCAGCTCCCACAGTAAAAATAAGACAAAACGTTAAACAAAAACATAAATTCATAATAGCTCGCATTACCTTGGCTCACTTATCGGGCATTAGAAAAAAATCAAAGTTACAAAGAGGATGCAAAGATAAGCATGAGATATAGAACCAGTGAATCTTACATTGACCTACATTTGATTTGCCTTTGGCATCCTCCTAAGGCAAAACCCTTTTGAAAATCAGACTGTCGAGCTGAGAGGTAATAGATCCCATCTGGAGAACCCGTACTCCTAATGCTATAAAGATGGCCTAAAACTCTTATATATGGTGGTGGAAGATTGCTTCTCAAGTACATGAGTATAAGAAAAATGAGTTGGGAATAGGAGTTTGGGGTCAACTAAAAGGGGTAGAGCTTCAATTTGTTCAGCAAATCAATAATGTATAGATGAGTTGAAAATCTAAGCTAAGCATCGAAATGCTGGGTATTGACAGTAACAAACCCCTGAGGTGGATGGGCTATATGGTCATTAGGGGAAGGTGCCATGACACAACAACCTTTGGGAATACGGTAGCATTCAACTATGCTCTCTAGCTCATCAAGCCCGATAGTTGAAGGATAATGCTTGAATGCTGAATGATCTAAAGGCCTTTTAGTGACCTGTTGCCCCTCCCTGAAATCAGGTTGAATAGATTGCTCAGTGACCTCACCATTCTTAGGGGTCACTTCAGCCAAGATGAATCCTAACTCTTTATTTCGAGCTAGGGAATTAGGCTCATTGTTACTCCCTATATGGTGACTTTGGTGTTTATAAGCTGTAAACATCTACATAAAAGGGTGAATAATTAAGCCATTTCAAGCAACCAAATCACTTCAGACAGACCCTATCAGAAGAGTTAAAGTTATTCTTCTCTAGACAAAAATCTCCTATGTAGTAGATTATACATGCCCCAAGCCACCATGGCAGAGACCTAAACTACTGAAAACCTAGGAGGGTTTAACCAATAAAGTCTGTCAGACTATTAAATCCCTAAGGAGATCAAAAGTTAAATCTAACAATCTATAGCCTGAAAACTAATGAGCAAAATACCCAGCAACAGACAAGCATTCATTATTGGATCAAGCAACATGACACCAAAAACTTGTAAAGCAGAACACTCAAAGAGTATGGGTCCTGAGAAGGCTTATCATGTCAAAAGGATGAATCCGAGCCCATAACAAATAGAGGCAAGATGAGTTTTAGATGAAATGATCAATTAACTGTAGTGGCAATGGCAGAATCAATAGAGTAGGAGAAGGAGACTGGAAACTATAACTCAAGAGCCTAGAAAGCAAAATGCCAGTTTTCATAAATGAGGGGGAAAAGTGAGGTTTTTCTCATCATATATAGTTCTGGTCATCCAACCATTCGATTCAAAGAGTAATCAATTGCCCAGGATTTGACGGTCCAGAAAATTGCCACGCTCATTTATTGTTGTATTGGCAATAATGGGAAAGTGTGCACATTAAATGTAGTAATCATGGCAAGGGTAAATGAAGTGGCGAAATAAAAACTTGAATGACAGCACTACACATCATAGTTTTAATCTTGGCCAATGAACTGTAACTCCTAGTCTGAAGAACGAATTGAGAGTTAGGGAGCTAATGTTATGAGCATTTTCTGATACCATGTAAATGGGTTGGCAAAAGCCCAATAGAAGACAAGACCAGCCAGAGGAGGCCTAGATCTCTTGAAGACTAGGATCTCTCAATAGAGGCACTGGCTTGCTAACTATGAGCTCGGGATGTAGTACGAGGCCAAGGGAGGATTCCAGGCTTGCCAGAAGAGTCTTGGCTCGCGTAGTCAGTAGTTCGCCTAGTGCAAGTTTGCTTTACTGAATGCAAATTTGACCTCGCTGCTCGATGGATAGTAATGATCCCAGGGCGAGGGCTCTAGCTCACAGAATGAATCATCTCGCCCATTTTAAGGCCCTATTGAGATTGAGCAAGAGGCAAGCACTTACCTAGATAACCTGCAAAGCTAACCTGTAAAAAAATAGTCAGAGGGGCCCACTAGCAGAAAGCAATCTGTAGAAGCCAAATTGTAGGAATCTATATTGTCTTGTAAATTTATTATTTGATGTAATATATTTACAACTTATAAAATTACTTTTGTAACCCCCAGTCTCTATACATAGGAGGGAAAATCATTGTAAAAGAGAAAGAGGAATATAGGCAAAAACTCTGCCAAAACAATGAGAGAACACTAGTATTGTAACTCTGTTCAGCTAAATAGAGGAATCGCTATATAGTAACAAATAAAACCACCATGGACGTAAGGGCCATTCTGGCTTTAGCCGAATCACAATAAAAGCTCCTATGTGCATTGCTTTTCCTCTTTCTTACTTTCTTTTTTGTTCAAACTCAAATTATCAGCTTGCAGTTTGGGGTATTGAAAAATCATTTGGGATGACTAAGATTTGGATTCACTAAACTAAATTTTACTGTCAATATATGACTTAGTAAAGTAAGGTATGTGAACTTTACACAGTCATTGGTAATGACTAGAGAGAGCAAGGATCATATCTCCCATTAGATATGATTCATAAATGGATGGTATAGTAAAGAAAGTTAATGATAGATTATAAGAATAAAGATCATATACCGAAGCTTTGGAAATGGCTGTGTGATATTATTTTTGAATATATTTCAAATTTTATATTTGTCCACTATATATGTATCTCATATGTTATGTGATTATACTATATATATGACCAAAAGAGTTTTCAACCCAAAGTTGGGTTGGCATTTTACTCATTGAGTCATCATAGTCACCCAATTCATTAACATTTTTAGGTTAATGAATTTGAAGAGATTATTCTAATGAGGAAGTCTTTAAAGATTGCATGTGTATAAAATCAGGTGCGTAATTCTCTTGGTTATTTTTAGTGGTAAGTGTTTATCCAGCTAGACATTGGATCTTGAGTTATGATTATGAGTTTCAGAAAGGATTTGATTTTAATTTTAGAAAATTATTTATTTAAATGATTTTTATTAAAATCATGCATATAATGAGTTTTAAGATAAAGAATCGAAAAGATATGATTTTCACATTATTTTCATATTTTCAAAATTATGAAAAAGATTTTCAATAAGAGATTGCTCATGGGTTCTCAAATCACCATAGGGTGATTTGTGTCAATCACACCTTAAATTTTTGAGATACGATAGAAATGGAGGAACTGATTGTGTTGCAAATGCTAAACAACCCACCGTAATGAAAGTATAGTAATGTTACAATGCTTTGTGTCTAAGTTGAACTTTTTCTTCACTCTAATGCTTCATTTTATTTTGATTTTGAAGTCTTAACTTTGCTTATAGATTAATTGA
Source organism: Saraca asoca (assembly GCA_026873985.1). Lineage (NCBI taxonomy): Eukaryota > Viridiplantae > Streptophyta > Magnoliopsida > Fabales > Fabaceae > Saraca > Saraca asoca. The sequence continues at coordinate 21,059 of JANHAO010002426.1, forward strand.
GCTCATAACTTGTATAAAAGTTGGTCTCATTGAAGTTGTAAGCCAAACCTGAAAATTAAACTTTTGTTAGAGTCTCTCCTATTCTTATATTGGAATGAGATACATAACCTAATACTATTTACTTTTATGACAGGGATAATAGACTAATGGCTGGTACAATGATAGTAGTATGCTTATTAGCTGGAGCAATACTTTTTTCTAAACTAGCGTAGTAAAATTTTTGGAATGGTGACAGTCACACAACACTATACATGCCACCTTTGTCATTTACTACTTAAATTTAAGGAAGTTACTTGTCATTTCTTTAGAAGTCACCATCAAACTTTAAGAATGTAACTGACAAACCTTAAAAAAATTACAATTCATTAGAATGTGGTGTCGAAGTTGAGGTGGGTAGAAGTGGAGGAGTATATTTATTCATATTTCATGTAAAATACCACCTATTTAATGAAAAAAAGAAGAAGCTATAATAATCTCGATATGAAGAGGACTATATGGTCTGATGCATCTAACTAATTTCTATTTGTTAGGAGTTACTTCAAAATCATCATTCTGCATAGTGAATTGACCAATTGAGCAAAAATGTTTGTCATCTAATATTACTATGTCTGTATGGTTGAAGTCTTTATGTACGTTTGACATTTACATAGCATGTCTTTGCCTAATAGCAAAACATAATTTTATAACTCTTATGATCAACCAGTTCTTTTACATGTCATTGATCATTTAAACTCATCTATATTATGACTAGTGTGAAATTAAACATGTTGGCACTAAGAACAAATATGAAAAGGAAGATTGCCTATTCATTGGTTTGATTTTACATAGTATCTAGGCACTGAACTTCATCCTAATAGAGGATGGTCATGCTGCATTGTGTAAGATTAATATGGGTTAGAATGTAGAGGATGATGCTATAGTAACCATTGATGTATTAATGGAGGAAATAAATGAAGCTTGTGATGTGACAATTGAATGTGAGGATAATACAAAGAGAAAGATTGACATTGGTGACATACCTGTAGTTGATATAATGGCCCTGAAATTTATCACCATTGAGGAAGTAGAAACATTGTATAAAATGTATGCGAGGCTTGTGGGATTCAGTGTGTGCAAAGATCAATATGGAAGAAATGCAAATGGTGAAGTTACTTGGTGTAGCTGTGAGAGATATTATGCCAAAAAACATATGTAGAAATTGGACAAGAAATGTAGATATAAAGAGATCACATGATGTGGGTGTCATGCAACATTTTCTGTTTACCTAAATGCCAAAAGTTTGAAGTAACAGGTGCACAAGTTCATAGAGAAGCACACCGAGCATGAGATTGTGGGCCAGAAATACAGTTATCTATTTAAGTCTTATTAGTTGTTAAGTGAAGCTGATGTCTCACAAGCCAACAACATGCATTCCATTGGTATTAGAACTTTGCATATAATGGGACTTATGGTTGGAACAATGGGTGGTTATAAGAAATGTGGGTTTCTAAGGAAGGACTTGTACAACCACTTTGATAAGGAAAGACATGCACAGATTGTTAATGGAGATGTAGTGGTAAAACTATTGTATTTACTAGGAAAGGCTAATAAGGACTTGATATCATTTGTCAAGTACATGACTATTCATGAGAATCAGCTACAAGATCCATTTTGAAGACATGGATAGAGCAGACATGATTACCAATGCTTTTTTATGTGCTTTATTTTGATTTGACATACAAGAAGAACATGTATAAGAAGTCACTTGTTATATTTTCTAGTTTAAATCACCACAGGCAGAACATTGTGTTTGATGTTGCAATAATAGACAATGAGATTAAAAGCACATAAAAATGGGTTTTGAAAGCTTTCACAAAGGCTATGGACAATAGGAAGCTACTTGCTATTGTCACTGATGGGGATAAGGTGATGTTCAAAGTGATCAAGTTGATCTTCCTATATTCAACCCATAGGTTATGTTCATGGCACTTGGTATGGAATACTTGTAATAATATAAGAAATGTTAAGATCTAGGATATAACACATGTATTTGTTTGTAGTGGAGTAATAGAGATTTCAACAAGGTTGATGACAATGACAACATTTCATGGTGTTGGAACAAACCGATGATAAATAACTATTCCTTTGGCGTTGATATGATAAGTTATTGTTTGCCAATTTTTGCGTCCATTCTATGCACGATCTTCATATTTTTTTTTGACAATCAATGTTTTGTGCTCAATTAGCATTCAATGCTCTTGTGTATTCCTTTGTTAATTAATGTAGAGTGATAGTGTTCGTGACAATTGTGGTAGGCTACATTCGACACACTCTTGGCTTGACATTGGCATGTGATCGTATTCCACATGCAATGTATGTTACTTAAACTTCCACCTTTTGTTCATGCATTTTCATTTGTTAGACATAAATGTCTTTGTTAAGTTGTGAAAAGTAGTAAAAAAGGCCATATTGAACATACATGAAAGCAAATATGCTATTATAAGGTTGTCATAGGTGGATTGATCCACATTGTTCTAACATGGCTTTCAAAGTGGTAATTGAAAGGCTTAACATTCTTATATGCCTATGTGCCATTTCTAATGCCTGTTGGGCTATCTCAAATTTGTTTGAGTGACATTCAAAGTGGAAATTAGGGTCACATATTTGAACATTTGAGTCTCAGTGGATCTATCAGTGGTGAGCAGTTAATTGTTTGAGGTTGATATCATGGGGGTTAATTAGCTAGGCATATACCAAAGAGATTCCACAAAGGCAGACAACCTTACCATTGCAATCCTTTTGTATTATGTTATGATTTCAGTTACATATTGATCAGTTCATATCTGGCCATAATTATAAAGCATTTTTTCCAACTGCATGCATTGCACCTTTAAGTGTACATTGTATTAGTGTAAAGTGATTGGAATTGTCACCCTCAAGTCTCGTGCACCATCTTAAAGAATCATTCAAAAAAGTAGAAGGGATCAACTTTTAGAAGTTCTTAAGTGAGGCTAATAATTGGATAGGTTTTAATTTTCATGCAACTATGTATGTGATTGTAATGTGTAATTATCTATACATATTAGCTATTTTGGAAAATGGTATAACCTTTTCAATGGCTTGACTTTACCATTTCACTTTACTATGGATAATGCAATATAGAGCGTTGGTGGTGCAAATCATCTCTTGCCACTCCATTCTATTTCTCTTGTATGAAATGTGTTATCTTACCTATGTTATTATGAATGTTTCACGACAAACTAGATACTATGCATATGCATAGTACATATAAAAATAATCATGCACCACCATCCATACCAAGTGCCACACCCCCATGTAATGATTTGAAACTTTCACAAGGGCTATTGGTAACTTTCTTAATGTTTGATGGTAACTTGACATCAACTTTCTTGACAAATTGCAAATGACATGTGATAGTGAATAGGAGAAGTAACTTGCTTAACTTTAAGTAATAAGTGGCCAAATTCATATGTATGGTGATGCGTGACTATCATTGAAGATGTGATTGCATGTCAAGATGTGGTCAATATTGAAGCAACATCACACAATCGACGAGCACGATTTAATGATGCTCTATTACTATCATTGGAACAACCACAGTTCACTAAAGTAACATCATGTAACTAACGACTATCCTCCATGGTTTGAAAAGGTTCACCCTTGACTACAATTGCATTACCCTAACAAATCACAATACTCTATTTGCTAATCTTTACATTTAAGTGATCCCCACTTTCCATAGTTCTCCATCAGTGTAGACTAGTCACTACATGACCATGATAATGTTCTTCCATCTCCAAGAAGGGACATTCACTTATTTTTTATTTTAGCTTTACATTGATTTTTACTAAAGACAATAAATTAACCAAAAACTAAAGGCTAGAACTAGAGTACACTCTAAAACTCCACTTCACCAACCACTACAGACTCTGTATTGCATACAGTGTATCACGCAGCTATTAGTAACTATCAAACTTGTGTTCTTTGTTGCATCAGATATGGATTGGAAACTGTTGTCTAGGAAGAAGAATCTATGACTAAGAAAGGGTGCCCATTGGCCATCATCCTTACTAGTTCATACTACCACCACCTTCAACAATGGTAGAAATATGGAGATAATATCATTTTTAACACCACAATTACTGTCGACAACCAATGATACAAAGTAACATCCAACATTCACTTTTCCATTGGATATTGCACCTTTAAAAATGGGCGTGGGTAGTCTTAGGCCACACATTGTTACACTTGTAGATGGTAATAGAAATTATTCGTTGACACATTGTATACACATCTATTGTTCATGAATACTATTTATATCACATATGAGAATGGGTACGAGTAGTCAAACACCATTATTTTTTTGACTGATAATCTACCGAATACCTTAGGACAGACACTTGTGACTTCTATTTGATGCATATATAAAGGCATGAGAAATAGGTAGGGGTAATATATGATTCCTATTTACCATTACCTCAGTGGAAGATAAAGTCATTGGTAGCCGGGTTAACCCTTATTTCATCTATTGTTTAAATGGTGTCCCTATTAGACATGTGTTATAGGTGCGAGGACTCAAGGCAAACATTAATGTCCCTTTATTAACACTTACAATATAAAAAATTTCATGATTTTTGATGAAAAATCTATTGGAAATCATGAGACATCTGTTGTAAATAACAAATTTCTAATGAATTTCTGAGAAAATAGGGTCATCGATAATACCATGGTCGAAAAAACTTTTCCATCAAAAAAATCCGTCAAAAATTCATTATTAACAAATTTTTCCAAGGGCTTTTGAGATGATTGTTTTTATTTTAATTTTTCTTATTGAAATATCCAGCGATAATACATAGGAAATTTGTCTTAAATCGATTATATATGATGGCTATCGAAATCAGCAAAGATAAAGTTGAATTACCTAAGCTAGTAGCTAGGGTGAGTTTAGGTTATGTCCAGAGAGACTAGTGATCTACTTAAATATGTTTGCAGTATGAAATGGGGGGTTGGATATCTAACTAGAAATGAGAGTTAAATTAAACAATGTGAATGCACAACAAAATAGTGAACTGTAGGGAAATCAAATAATAAAAGCTCAATTCAAGGGACTTTTGCAACTAATTTTATGACTAATCCTTGACACTATTGTTTTATTCCCTAATTGGCCACTTAGCCAAAAAACTAACTAAGCTTAACACCTAATTAATTCTTATTAATTTCCTCTTGAACTAGTTAACTAAGCCTAATACCCAATTGACTTTTATTGCTAAATCAATTGAAGCCTAACACCTCAACCAATTTACCAATAGCATTAAGACCTGAAAACACCAAATCTAATTAATTGAATCACCCCAATAACAACTCAACTAATTACACCTAGTTCTCTAGGAAAATTGACTTACCCTACTACCAAATCAACATCCTATTGCTACTCTAACCAAACAACCATAAACAACAATAAATTGCCTATGAAAATTCAGCTAGTAATAAATCATAATGAATAATTAATTAATTGACCATATTAACTAATTATCTGAGGCTATTATAAGCTTTAAAATAAAGAACTAAGAGGATCAAATTGGGATAAATTTGGAATTAAGAGAAAGTCTTATGATGAACAAATGAATTGGTGCAGAAATTCCTTTAAATTGAGATAAAAGTTTAGCTACACATTAATACAAATATAAAAAGGAAAAAAAAGGAAAGAAGAAACCTAATTAAGGCTAGAGTCTTGCCCTAGTAGAGCTACTTGTCTTCTCCAAATTAGGGACAATACAAAAATGAATCTAAAAGTTAATACAATTATGGCTTAGTTTAGTATTTATAGGCTTATTGCACTATCTCTTGATTGGGCTGCTGATTAAGGTTGGAAGGATGCCTAATTGGACACGACTCCTTTCATATGAAATGTAGCTTAGTCACTTAGGAGTCAAGTGGCCTAGAATTTGCATAAGAACTTAATTCCTAACTTAAGTTATGGGCTAATAACTAAGATAACTTTTGAAAATAGTCTAAGCTGTAACAAAATTAAACACTTAAGTTCACAGCTATGAATCTAATTCAAAATGGTATAGTTTGATCTTAAGCCTTTCATGAAAGTTGTTGGGATTGATCTTAGCTATCCTATACGCTTGGTTTACAGTAAAATGATAGGCAGAGCTCCACTTATGATGTAAATACCGAAACTGGTTCTAAGTTACACAACAACACTCTATTCTAGCTTGTGAGCTTTATTTGACTTCCAAAACAATTGAACTAGGTTAGGGACTTATCATGAAAATTTTAGATCTTTCTCTTATCTTTCCAAAAAAATATAAATAACCTAAAATTAAGGTCCAAGACTCAAAATATGCCTAAAAACCTAAAATAGTGTAAATTTATTGAATAAATTCAATTAAGCACAAAAATTGAGTAAATCTCAAAATCAATGTCAAGCATCCAATTAAGCATATGAATATGAAAAAAATACTGAATATAAAGGGACATAATATATATATAAATTATGTTCATCAATAAATTCACTGGAATGTTTGTCAGAAATCCATAGAAAAATCTATCTGACAATCATCAAAAATCCATCAAAAAATCATTGGAAAAGCTGTCAAAAAAAGAAAAATTTTTAAGATTTATTTTATATAATTTTTGGTTTCTAAGTTTTATGAAAATTATTTTGATTAGTATTAAAAGTTGATTGTGATATCTTTTAACTTTAAATTCTAAAAATTAATATTTATCATAGTAAAAAAAAAAATTAAAATACAATGCACAAGAATGTGTATAAATATATAAAATTAATAAAATAATTCATAAATTGTATTATTCAAATCCATGCATGAAACATATTAAAATAAAAGCATAGAAATTTAACTACAACCCAAGATTGTCAGAGAATAGCTAATTATCAGTTTTCAAATCTCGATTGTCTTACTATTGCGACTGTACAGGACCTTTGATTGTTAATGGTTGAACCGCCAGTTGGGATGACTGTGGTGGTAGCAGTGCATACACGAAAGGAGGGGTAGTTGGTAGTAGGTAGGGGGTTAATGGTAGAATGAGTGAGGGTGAGATCGAGGACAAGGTGATGATGGAGTCTGACTCTACTGTTATTGTTATGTTATGAGGTGCTCCATTTGTGTGAACAATTAAATCATCTATTACTACATCTTAGTTATAGCATGCATGAGCTAATCCAACATAGCATGTGATGCACTATCGGAGTGAGCTATAACAATTGATGTAGCCATCCTCACTGTGGCCTTGCACCTTAAACTGTAGACTCGTGCTTTCTTGGTCCCTTCGATAGTGTCCACCCATATATCATGATCAGATGGCCCAGCCAAATCACCTGTTGTGCCTTTAGAGCCTTCACCTTTTTGCTTGAGTCTAAGCCAAGTCCTCCTTTCTTTTGTTAAAATTCTCTTACAAATTAAAATAATTAATTAATTGATATTGTAAAGTAATGTAATATTTATACTACCAAATATATAATACATTAATAATAAAAATGCAATTAAAAGAAGTTGCTTACACAGGACTGTGCATCTCAAGGTGAGACCCACTAGCCACCCTTTGGATGTGGGTAAGGCAGAATGAGCTGTTAATGGGTGGCTCGACCCCAGTCTCACGTATCTGCACAACATGAAAATTTTCATGGACATAAATAATATTATGTTAAACTGGCATAAGTAACATTTGTTAGTCTGGATGGGTGCCCTAGACCAATTTGATTGTGTTCTAGTGCATCCTAGACTATACATTCTGTGCATTTAGATATAAA
>JANHAO010002427.1:0-28768 GCA_026873985.1 Saraca asoca
AGAATCATAGGTGAGGTGAGTCCTAATCCTAGGCTTTCTACATTTGATATCTTCTTTAATTACTTCTTTATTTTCTTTCTTTCTTCAAATTTCTTCTTCTCTTCTTCTTTATTTCTTTTCTATTCCTTATTACTTTCTCTTTCTCTTAATAAATTTGGATAGTTGAGTTATAAAGATTTTGGTAATTAATATTAACTTCTCTGTGGGATCGACTCGTGTTTGCCAGTACTAGCTACAGTTACGCCGTGTACTTGTAGATATTTAAACATACATCATACATCAACCTCAATTGGATTTTCAACAATATCATTTCTATTAACTGATGGAAGTGGCAAAATAGGTGCAGGTAAAATAGTGCTCTCTTCGTGTAAATCAATGTCCCTAGGCATGTGATTCCTATTATCCAAGTCATCCTCAAAACAAAATGCCTAATCAGATTTAATGACTCTGGTAATGTGAGTAGGATAACAAAATTTGCACCCTCTTGATCCAGAACAATACCCAATAAAGAAATCACTGACAGTTCTAGCATTAAGTTTCTTCAATTATGGATTATATGGTCTCACCTTCGCCTTGCAACCCCATACGCAAAGGTATTTTAAACTGGGCTTCTTTCCAAAATAAAGTTCATATGGAGTCTTAGGCATGGATTTACTAGAATCAAATTTAAAATGTAAATCGTAGTCTTTAGAGCTTCACCCTATAAGAGCTTTAGCAAAGAAGAGTGACTAATCATACTTTTAACCATGTCCATTAGAGTACGATTTTGCCTCTCTGTAACCCCATTTTGTTGAGGGGTGCCAGGCATTACATACTGAGCTTTTATACCATGTTCTTGTGGAAATAAAGCAAATGGACCAGGATTTCTACCCGGTTTAGTATACCTTTCATAATACTCACCACCCCTATTTGATCTTATACATTTAATAACCTTTCTAGTCTTCAACTCAATTGCTGCTTCAAAGGCCTTGAAGGTATCCAATGATTTTGACTTCTCATGCAAAAGATCAATCCATCCATATCTGCAATGATCATCTATGAAGGTAATATAATATTTGTAGCCACCCACAGTAGGAGGAGTGATGGGACTACAAATATCAGTATGTATAAGGTCTAAAATGTTCTCAGCCCTGATTACCCTTTCGTTTCTAGCTCTAGCGGGAAGTTGTCCCTTTGTACAGTTAACACAAGTGTCATAATCTATGAGGTCTAGATCATTTAGTAAACCTTGCTTGACCATCCTCTCTAATATCTCTCTAGAGATATGACTCAAACACCTATGCCATAACATGGAAGAGTTCTCATTAACTCTTTGCCATTTGTGTCTAGTCACAACATTAACAAGAGCACTAGAAGAACCAACTGAGCAAATATTCAAATTCAAACAATATAATCCATTCTATAAAATAGCAAAACTAATAACAATAGAATTGAAATAAATGTTAGTCTTTCCATTTCCTTGCTAAAAGGAATAACCACAATTTTCTAAAACAGAACTAGAAATCAAATTCCTTCTTGAAAAAGGTACATAAACAACATTGTTCAAATTTAAAACATGTCGAGAAGGTAAATTTAAACTAATAGAGCCTATATATTCAACTATTGCTATGGTCCCTTCAACTCCCAAAATGGCCTTTTCCTTTTCACTTGTGATCCACTTGTTTCAGAGCCACTGTAATGAATTTACAACATAAACAATTGCATCAGAATCTAACCACCAAGAATGGATTCTTCCTCTTTTGTGACTATGGAAATCATCTAGTCTACTGTTTACTCTACTTCTTGAGAATTGTATGTGGTCCTCAAAATATTATACTCAAGCGAAAGAGATTACAAAATGAAGTAAACCATAAAACTCTCTCCTAGGTCAATACCATAGGCCTTTAACTTTTTGTAGTAATTCACTAGCTTCATTATATGTTCCCTGGCCTCAGACACCCCATCATAACGAGTGTTATCTAGTAGTGACATGTAATAGGCTTTCTAACTCTGATCAAATTTTCTAAATTTTTCACCTATGACCTTCAAGTACTCTGTCACCATATCCTTTTCGAGGATGCTTTGCCTAATATTCTTTTCAATTGTGAACTTGATCACTGCCAAACAAATTCTGTTGGACTTATACCATTGCCTATGATAGGTCTTATTAATAGTATTGGATTCATCAATGAGATCTGTTTGTTTAGGTTTTCTAAGAGCCAAATCTTCTTTTGATGTAGCGAGATACAAATCTAAGGACTCTCTCTAGTCATCAAAGTTAGTCCCATTAAGAGTTTTCATTACAAATAGTTATTAGGATATAGAAACTAAGGAAAAATGATAAAAATTGGAAAATATTAATTATGCATGCACAACATAATTATAAACAAGATTCCCTGGTAAGACTCAGTTCATGCAACTATAGAACAAAATGTATATCATAATCCCACCTAAAGGTCCTGAATCATAATAAACCAAGAAAACTCAATACATGCCATAAAGATTCAGCTCATTAGATTCCCTATACGAAAATGTACTCAACATCTTTGTATCGATAGGATACAAGACATGTTGAGACATTAAAATATGTTGCCAGCCTATCCAATGTGGTTCAGGCAACAAATTACATTGATGATATCACACTAATAGGGTGTATACATCAACAATATAATAAATTTATAGTGTTACCAAAATAATAACCACTCATGACTATATTCATGACAGTGAGCAGTTGATTTCTAAGTGTAAATATCCTCATTACAAGTGTGAGAAGTGCATAAACCCATAGAGCACAATTTTAGCATAAATTTGTTAGAATATAAACACTATAAATATTCAAGAATTTGTTTGACATACCAAATCACACATTCAGGAAAAGGGAACTTCATATATTACAGATAATAATATGTATTTTATTCATAATTTTTGTCACACGAAAATTCCAAGGATAAAATATAATTTTCTATTGTAAAAACTTTAGAAAATTCCAAATAAATACTTTTGGGCCTAAAAAGAAATCTAGAAAAATATCCATTAGATCTAGCATGAAAAAATAGAGGACCTTATAAGAAATAGTCAGCCTTTTGGGAGCCTAACATGCCCTACATGCCAGGGCCGCGAGTGGGCATGGGTGTAGCAGGGTCATCTTCAACCTTACTCCACCCCCTGCATTCATGGCCAAAAACCTCCTTTTTTAAACATGCACAAGCGTCAAATTCATGGTTTTGCAACACTTTAACACCATATAATCATCCTAAACACTTCTCTAAACAAGAATCATGCATTAAAAGATCCTAATTTCAAAAATTTCCAAACCCTAACATAGTGAATTTCGAAATTTTAATGCAAAATAAAGGCTATTCACACGAATTAGCATCAGCACAATATGTAGTAATCATTCGATTTCATATATTGACCTACAATTGAAGCAAACAATGTGATTTTATGCCAGAATTGAAAAATCCCAAATTTCATAAGTTCTTGATTTTAAAAAATTTTGGATTTCTTTTGTATAATTCTCATAAAATTTCAATTAAGTATAGATAATGAACTAATTTGAGATACAATATTGTTAGCCTTGCTCTGATACCATTTGCTAATAGTATTCAAGAATACACTAGGAGATGAATGCGTACCTGATAATGATCCAATAGGGTCCATTGTGCAAAATCTCAAATGGTGGGAAGAGAAATTCAACCTACTTCACCCCTTAAAACACACAATAAATCAGAGAGAGAGTTTTGATGAAGGAGAAAACCAACCCTGAAAGATGATGCAAGGAAGTATTTTATAATTTGTATAGTGTGGAAGTTTAATTACATGCATGTATCTTCCCTTGGAAGTTTATTTATTTTTTAAAAATATTATTTACTCCCCTTTAATTAATTATTATTTAATATTTACATAATTAAATAATAATTAATTATAATAAAACTCTTTTTCTCTCAAGTCAATATTGTGATAGGAAATCAACTGACCACTAAGAGGTTACAAGTTGGGGCCTCTACCCATTGAGCTTGTGTGTAATCTAACTTATCATAAATTACATACAATTAACCAGGGCTCAATCTATTCTGTACTTAATACTGATCACTTAATTAAGTCTATTAATATCTTAATAATTAATTAATGCTAATCCACAATAATAATTAATTAAAATTAATTCAACATCAAGCAGCAGATCAGCCATCATCACTAAAGCAGCGGTATGCAGAGGTGCAAAGGACTGCGATGGCTGGATGAAGAAAAAGTAAGGATGCTAGGTTTCATACGAAAAGACGATGGCGTGCGGATATAAAAGAAAAAGACTTCGGGGAGAGCGACAAACTGAGGAAAATAAGAACAAACCGTCGGTGGTGAAAGGGAGACAAAAGAAGCTCAGCTGAAAGATTTTCTTTTGTCTTTGTTTTCGTAAAACAAACTTAAACGGTGTAGTTTAAGTTAGTGAGGGAGTATCCTTATTAAGTGAACAAAATAAATTCTTCTCCTATATAAAATGATACCCAAAACTGACCCCACCACATAAAAATATATAATATACACTTCTAAACATTAAGGTAGTTTACAATATAGCAATTGAAATAGTATTTAACAATTAAAGCTGTAACATTTTAAATACACATTTAAAGTGAAATAACACATAAAATTGATAAATTACAATGAATACAATTAAATAAAAAAAATTTCCATAGCGTCTAAAAAAATTTATACTACAAAATTTGTTATAGGATGAAAGAATCATTTATTCATTGTTCAAAATACTGAGCACCTTAAACTTTTTTAAATACTATAGACAATTTGTTGGTTAAACTTGTTTTTATTTTAGTTATTTCTTGCTAAAAGCTTTGAAACTTTAAATTGTCAAATAAATTTATATTAAAATACCTTTAACTTTTGGAAAACATTATAATCACAAATATTCGATGAAAGGTATAACAGCCTTATTTGAGAAAAGAGTGAGAAACTACACCGGAAAAGATAAAGTAAAACAATAGTATTAAAAGATTAATAACAAAATAAGTAGTGGAGAGAAAAAATGTAAAAAAAAAATTATGAAAGGTTATGCATGTTTAATGTTTATGATTTATATTGGACATATTTTATGAAGAATATTGCAAGAAATTAAATTTGAAATTATCTAAGAAATTATATTGATAAATTATACAGGAAAGGACATGAAAAAGGGTAATTTTGAAATTATATAGTCAAATTTAATGAAATTTTATTGAACAAACAGAAGTTCAAGGCATCAATGTAAGGTGGAGTTAAATATAGTATTTATTTAAGTTTGAGAGGAGGGCAATATAAATTTTATAATTAGAAAAGAAATCTGTGCAATTTTAGTAACTTATAAGAGAGGGCAATGTAATTTTCAACAAATATGTATTAATACATGAGTAGTATAATGACATAACTGTATGACATTGAAGAAAAAGATGTCTCATAAATTTTATAAGTGTCAAAAATTAAAAAAAAAAAATCAAAAACTTGCGTGAACGCCAAAGAGAAATCAATATTCGTAATTGGTCTTATATTTTATACAGGATATATCGAGTCAGTTCACATCGTGGGGCTAGGGATTGATCCATCATTTATCCAGGTTCCATTAATTATTCAAATAAGAACATGCACTTTGGTTTACTTATCTCGGTTAAGTGGCTGCTGGAAACATTCTATTATGCAAAAGTGTCATTTGAATAATGCAAGATGTAATTACTTGTTCATACTTGCACAAACACATCTTTTTTGAGTATAACTTTACCCTTCAAAATTAATTGTTACCTAAGCACCTAATTCTTCATTAAGACGGTGTAGCTTGTTGTCTTGATAATCACGTATCATGATGTAGATATTACGAAGGCTTAGATCTTTTGAGGCACTAGAGCATTCTAGTTGTGAGAAAGAATGTTGTTTAGAGATTCTTAATCCTTAATCTTTCATTTGAACAAACGTGACCTTCAGCCTTAGTAATCACTTGTCATAATATAGATATTACAAACATTTGGATCTTACGAAGCACTAGGCATTAGTAGTGACTAAAAATGTTACTAGGAATTCTTAATTCTTGAGATTAAATGTCACCAAGACACCTAATCCTTTATTTATAGAAGCATGATCTATTATCACAGTAATCATATGTTACGATATAGATGTCACAAAGACTTATATCTTATGAAGCCCTATAAATTCATTATCAATCACTAAACCATGAAAAAAAGGGTAAAGCTTGGTTTGTTAGTAGTGATTAAGAATGCTGTTGGAGATCCTTAATACTTTTAGATCAATTATCATCTAAATGTCCAATCAAATATTAACTAAACAATAAAGTCTCAATAAAAAAATAAAATAAATTTTTTTATTAAATATAAAAATGATAGTAAGAATATTTTTTTTAAAAGATTAATTAAGATTTGACATTTTGTCTTTCTATTTTCAAACACTTCTAGGTACAAAGAATAAAAATTAAAAAAAAATCTCAACAAAAAATTTGAATTTAAATTGAAAACTTATAATAGACATAAGATATTAATCAGAATTTGATTTTCTGATTTTCCACCTCTTAATTTTTTTGTCTTAATTTTTGAAAATTCAAAAGAAATAAAATAAGGATAAATAAATAATAAAATCTAAATTAAAAAAATCAAAACTTAAATAGTAAAATTTACAAAAATGTAGTAGTAACTTAATTCTAAGAGATTGATTTAAATTTAATATTTTAATTTTGTCCCTTAATTTTCAAACGGATAAAAGAAAAAAAATAAAAGTAAATAAATAGTAAAATTTAATTTTGTTATTTTATAACGTAGGTTTATTGGAAATAAGGCTAAAGTAATGTCACTAGAAGAGCAAGTCTTCCAAAAAACCACGTCTATTAAATAGTATCGATTTCTCTAATTATTTTATTATTTTCCTTTGAATTTTGGTTAGTCCCATCATTTTACTTCCAAGAGTTCTACACATTCTTTTCTATCTCTTGTACAATCTCTGTCTCTCTTATATACTAGTTGAGTATCCGTGTCAAGCACAGGATAAAAAAATAGTGAAAAAGAAATAGTATCTAAATGGAAAATAAAGAAACGACCATTTACTTTATTATTGGAAATCCAATATAGAAAAATTACAATTTTTAAGAAGTGGATTATTATGAAATTCATCATTCTTTTGTGTGAAGTAATGGTGTTATGTACATGTATGATGTAATAATTAGTAAAATTGTAAACAACCATCTATATTTAGGACTTGCCAATTAACAAGAAGTTAAAATTGCAATAAGAAAATAACAATATGATAATATGCATGATAGAAAAAATACATAATATTTAGTGTAACTCAAGTATATATGCAATTGCAAAAATGATGCATCAAAATACTTTAATAGTGAATTTATTTTGTATTGTAATAACTATAATATACTCAACATTTTTCTAAAAGCATCGAAATAATTTGGAAACATTAGATTAAAGTTTTATGACAGTAAAAGTATAAATGAAGAATAAATTCAATGGAAGTAAAAGTAAAGAACTTTGTAAAATTATATAATGATAGTTAATAGTTGACCTGCTGATTATTCTTGCAAGCTTATTCAATTTCTTAATTCTAAAGTCAATTTCTAAAAGTAAAATCAAACGTACATAAATAATTGTTTCAATTTAGAATTTCATAACAATTGAAATAGAATTTTATAATTATCATTTCAGCTTAAATAGAAACATGATCACCAATCATTCTCTATTGCACACTGTGTCTCTTATGATAAATTTATAAACATGTCCTTATAAGCAACATTTTCAGTTTAATTAGTTGCCATGTTTTTACTTTTAGTTATTAAGATTTTCAATCCACTCTTCTTTTTATATATGACACTATATCTTTATATAATCAAATATAATAATGATTCACATGAACATCAAATTAGAAATATATTTTAAATAAAATTATTTGTTATTGTAGTGCATATAATATAAGAACTATGTTCTTATACCAAAATATTTTTTTTTTTGGGGTTCCTATTGCAAATGTACACATTTTATAATATTTTAAAGGCCAATATTATTTCATCTTTTTTAATATGCTATATAAAAAAAGGGTAAAATTCCTTTTTATTTACTATTATTTATTCCATCTTTCATAAATATTAATGTTTAAGATAAATGATATACGTATTACCCATTTTGGACATAGAATTATGATCTAAAGTTACGTTATAGTCTAATTATGAATTAATTAATTGAATATAATGAATTTATATTATTTTTATATGATTATAATGAATATATTAGGAGAATTAAAAAAAAGTAATTGAATATAGATTATATCATATAAATGGAGAAGTTAGTGAAAATTAAATAGTTCCATTACCATAAACGTATATTGCACTTTTTTGAGAATATATCAAACTTCACAAACTAATCAAAAATCACAAGGAAGAAAATACATTATGTAAACGAATCAATAAAGACTCTGAAAATAAGCCCAACATTAAAATTGATAGCAAAAAAATGGTTAAATAAATGATAACAGTGAAGAAAGTACACCTAAATAAATAAAGCCAAATTGTACTTTTCACCTTATAACTATTATTAAAGTTTTAATAATACCAATTAACTTTGATTTAAATCAATTGTACCACATAAGTTTCGAAATAAACATAATGTTATACATTTAAAAAATCATCCGTTTTCCTAACAAAACATCCTATGTAATATGGTGGAATGCTAGTTAGACTATAAAAGTTGTTGATTAGATTTAAAGGAGAGTTAAAGTTACTTTATGTTTTAAAATAAAAATTGTATCTTCTTCTTCATTAAATTAAGGCACAAAATTTCTCTCCTTCTATGGATTCTTAAAACTCATTTACAACTATGATCAAGAAAAATTATTGTATAACTTGTGATACAAATATAGAAACTGAAGAATTATTGAGAGCCCTAATTTCAATTTTTGAAAAATCTGAGGCAGAAGAAATATTTAACTAAAAACCCATAATTGCGTCAAGAAAGCACAAACAAAGCTTTTAAACTAACAATGGTCAGATGACAAAAATGATAAAGTCATGCCTATTAAGCAATGGCTAAGAGATAAAAGAATTATATAGATTTGCTTTTCTGAAAACCTTGTTTAAAAATTAAAACTCTTGCAATTCTATTTTTTTTCAAACCTCAAAATATTCTTTTTGTTAGTCATTTGAGTTTTAAGAATTCATAGTTGAAGAAGAGAAATTTTATGCTCTAATTTAGCAAAAAATAAGAAGATATAATTTTAAATTTTAGGTATAAAATAATTTTAAATCTCCTTTTAATCCAATCAGCAAGTATCATAGTCTAATTAGTATTTCATCTAGCCACATAGGATTTTTTCGTTAGTAAAATGGATGATTTTTCAAAATGTTCAACATGATATTTATTTTTAAAATTGGGTGGTATAATTAATTCAAACAATAGTTAATGAGTATTATTAAAACTTAAATGAAAATTAGAGGGTAAAAGATAGACTTTGGTAAATAAATAGTAATGGTAGTGAATCAAAAACACAAAGATTAAAAACACACCTTTAGAATGCCCTTATTAATTATTTTAAAAGCATTAATTGAAAAACAAATGCCTTTAACATTTATTTCAAAATCATCAAGTAATATGTATAATACATTTATGTAGAAATAAATCTAATTTAAAAAAAATCCCATAAATGACTAAATTTAAATTATATACTTACTCAATGTAAATGATTAATTCTATTGGAAAAAAATAAAAATTGCAATGACAATTGATATGCATATGGAATAAATAAATATCACTAGCATGTATAGTTTTGAAGAGGAAACCACTACATAAGATGGAGACATGACTTCAATTTTTATAAAATGTGTTGTCAACATAAATAATTCATTTCATTGAATAAAATATGAAAATATCTTGTCAAGTGAGTTATAAAGTAATTAAACAAATTTTAATCATACTACAATAATTAAGTGAAAGTTAAGCCAAAAGATGGTGGTATGACTAAATTTGTATAACAAACATAGTCAATTATAAATAATTAAAGTTATTGAATAAACAACAAAATTAGGGTTGAAATTGATTTAATTTAATGGTATCAATTACTTAAATAATAATAGAATCATAGCAAGTGAATGCTTCTTTGAACATAGGGGTGTTTATACTCTGTTTAGATAGGATGACATAAGAAGGATTAGAAGATAATGTGTATAATATAGACAATAATTAATTATTGATATGAGAGAAATTCACTAAAAAATGATATTTGAATTATATTAGAGTGTAGAAACATAAAAATTAAAACTAAAACATAAACTTGGTTTACAAAGGACATAAGGATAAAATGATAACGATATATAAATCCATCTTAAATATTATTACGATATATAAATCTAACTTAAATGTTACTACATACTACTCTAGATTTGCTTTCTTCTTCATCCGATTTGTTGAAAATAGACTAGACATATCCTTATCAACTAGAATTGTAGAAGTTGCTTCAATTGGATTTAAATTGGTATTGATTAGTCTGAGTTGGATCATGTTGACGTCAGAATTTGGCTAGTGTGGAGAGCTCCAGATTCCGACCAATGGGAGGAGTTCAGGGATTCAATATTGCTTCTGAGGTGCAAAAGAAGATAGACTAAGAGGAAGAAGGGATGGAGAGACAATGAGTTTAACATGGTTTGGCTAAATCCGGGCGGTATCGGACCCTACGTCCATAACAAAGATTTTATTATCGTATTGAGAAATGATTTTAGCAAAATTTCTACTTACAGAGTTTGGCCTCTTCTCCTCTTTTTTCTTCTAACAATGCAATCCTATTTATAGAGGAAGGAGAAGTTACATGCATTAATTACAAGCTACAGTTGTGTTACATCAATCTTTAAATGGAAAAGATAGTAAAAGGCTACAAACTAGCCATTTCTGAATGTAGGCTATGAGGTGGGCCCCTTAGGTTAGCTGTAGACCTAAGTTTGTTAGCGTCAGTTGCTTGGTGTTGCTGTGCCGAGCAGGGTGCTAGGCATCCTGAGCAGGAATTCCTGGCCCGGGGCCATCATGGGAACCATTATAACGAGCTTGGTGCTGCTACAGCGAGGTAGCAGACTCAAGCAAGGTGATCGGTTGCCTGACGAGCTGGTCTTGTGATCTTCTTATTAGATCACTAGGTTGCTGCATCGCTACCACGTGAGGCAAGGGCTTGCTTCATGGGATGGTGCCAGGACAACTTCGCTGTGCCATTTTCTGATGGGCGAAGTGAAGCTCGTTGAGTGCCTTTAGTGTGTCCAGGGTTACGAGCTCTCAAGGCCATTTTTGCATATAACATAAGCCCCCCAAACTCTCGATTTACTTTGTGGACTGAGAGTTTTAAGTTCTGAGGCTTGATTCATATCTTCAGTCAGTGTCCTCCCTTGACCAAAATGTCATATCAAATGTCATTCCATTTTGCTTTGGGCCATGCTTTCTTCTATTTGCCATTTTTAGCCTTTGGCGTGGTATTGTCGCTCGTTTCGGGCCATTGGATAAAGATCAGGTCAGATGCTTTTAGGATTCTTCAAAGGGTCGAGTGGGTCTTTTTATTACCTGGGGCATTCTCTCTTTCGCCTCAGAGGAGTTTAATGGAGGAGACTGATGAGTCCCCTACACTTTGGTGTTTTGGCTTCCGACGAAGCTTGTTGAAAAATGGATGGCCAGTTACAGAGTGCCGGGAGGCATGGATAGCCCGTTGCATGTGGCTCTATCGCAGGATCCACCTAACGGGCTTTTGAGGTATCTTGTGTTGATCTCAGGCCGTCTCCTTCAGCTATCCTTATGATGCTACTACCTGGCCAGCCAGCTTCTATGACTTTTGATTTGCTTTGGGTTTAGCTCAGGGGGACACACCGGAGGAAAATAAGCAGGAGTAGTTTGGCAATAGTTATCCTTCCTACAAGTGCGAGCTCGGTGACTGGCATTCTGCTCTTCTTGTAGGAATGGTTGTGCTGGGATGTTGAGCTTCTTGCATTTATTTCTGACTTCTTCTTTTGATGTAATTTTGCCTCGCTGGCTGAGGTCTTTTTGATGTATGAACTTTTCTTCTTTCAAATGTTGTAATGGGATGCTTCGTGCATCACTGTATGTACACTTCTGATGATTAATGAAATGCTCTTTTTGGCCAATCGACTGTGCTTTATTTTTCTAACTGCTCAATCTGCTATGAGCGAGACAGAGGGGTTGCATGCAAGCTGTGCCTAAGAAATCTCATTCGGGACATGAGAAACTCATCCACATGAGAGCTATGGGAAATTCATCCACATGAGAGCTGCGAGAAATTCATGTGAAAGTTACAATGATTTTGTTTCAGTTTCTTTATGTCGTAGTGGGCTGGTGGCTAGGATTTTGTTTTGTTTCTTGAAGTTTTTTTTGTTATGGCGAGGTGAAAACCGTTCGCTGAGTTTTTGTTTCATTTAAGTTTTTGTTGAGGCGAGGTGAAAACCATTCACCTGGTGAGGTGAAAACCATTCGCCGAAGTTTTCTTTTCGTTGAGGCAAGGTGAAAATCATTCACCTGGCGAGGTGAAAACCAATTTCTGAAGTTTTATTTTCGTTGAGACGAGGTGAAAACCATTTGTTGAAGTTTTGTTTTCGTTAAGGCGAGGTGAAAACCATTCACCTAGTGGGGTAAAAACCATTCATTGAAGTTTTATTTTCATTAAGGCGAGGTGAAAACCATTCACCTAACAAGGTGAAAACCATTCGTCGAAGTTTTGTTTTTGTTGAGGTGAGGTGAAAATCATTCACCAAAGTTTTGTTTTCATTGAGGTGAGATAAAAACCATTCGCCAAGCGAGATTGCACAATAATGTTGTAGTGAGATAGCAATGATAGTGTGAAAACTCTTTGTCTAGATGATGCTTGGCCAATCAGTGACTTACATTAATTCAACGTATAATAGTTAATACAATCAGTCACAATTGATGACAAATGAATGCTACAGGATCAAAATATAGCTCTGACGGAGGGTTCAGGCTCTTGGATGGCAACTTGCTGAGCCTGCTGAGTGCACTGTTCCAATGGTCATACCACATAATCCTATAGTCGGCCTCTTCTAATGAGGTCTTCTATGGCGTCTTTCAACGCCCGACAGTCCGAGGTGGTGTGTCTAGCCTCATTGTGATAAGCACAAAATCTACTTTGGCCTCTGGGCTTGGTGGGCACCCTCAATGGTCTGGGCCTTCTGAAGTTCTCATTATGCCTTTCCACGACAAAGACTCTATCCTATGTATCTGACAGGATGCTATAGCTCTCGAAAAGGCCTTCAGGTCACTGAGGCTTCTCCTTCTTCGCAAGATGAGGAGTGGGGTTGTTGTGACTCTCACTACCCCTCTTTTTGTTCGTGGTAGGACCATTATGGCCCGCTTTATGCTTAGTTCCTCCATTTCGAAGGTTTCTTCCCATCTTATTTGTTTAGTTGCCTGATCATAGAATTCAACGAGGCCTCAAGTGGGGGACTTGTAGAGGCTTTGGTACAATTTGCCATCTTTGTGAAGTCCCACTAAGATAGCTATTAGAATGCTTTCCTCCGAGGGAGTCTCCACGAAGTTGGCCTCATGCCTGAAGTGGGTTACATAGTCCTTGAGTGACTCATCCTTGTGCTGAAAAATCATTGCAAGATGGCAAAGAGGTGCGAGTTGCTTTTTCAACGCTCAGTATTGGTCAACAAATTTTCTTTGGCATTCTTCCCAACTACCGATGTTGCGAGCCAGGAGGCCCCTAAACCATGTCCGAGGCGTTCCCCCTAATGTGGTAGGAAGACATCGCACTTCACCAAGGGGTCAATTATCTGGAGGTCCATTTAAGTATTAAATGTGTCCAGGTGGTTGCTCAGGTCCCTATTCCCATCATATAACAGGATAGCGGGAACTTTGAGTTTTTGTGGGAGAGGTTACGTCTTGATCTCCATAGAAAATGGGGAGCTGTCCTCACGGCGAGGTTGATGGTTTTAAGGTTGTGGATGCTCCTCTGGCCGTTCAAGCCTACGGAAGAGGTTGGGCCTACACCAGTGCTTTGACGATTTCTGCTAACTCTCTTACTATGCTTTTGAGTGCCAGACGAGGTTGGCTGAATGTTTATGCCTTTTAAGTTTTAAGAACAACAACAGACTATTGGTGAGCCCCCACAACAGGAGTGTTTGTCAGTTGGAGGGCTGCAGTGGTTGAGCTCTGAGTAGTTCTTCCTTTGGCCATTGTTGGGTTGCAATGGAAACTTCAGAGAGTAGATGGTCCCCACAGAAGGTGCAAAAATGTTGACGTCAAAGTTTGGCTCGTGCGGAGAGCTCCAAATTCTGGCCAACGGGAGGAGTTTAGGGATCCAATATTGCTTCCAAAGTGCAGAAGAAGATAGACTGAAAGGAAGAAAGGATGGAAAGATAGCGAGTTTAATGTGGTTCGACTAAATTCAAGCGGTACCAGACCCTATGTCCATGGTGGAGATTTTATTATTGTATTAAGAAATGATTTTAATAGAATTTCTGCTTACAAAGTTTGGCCTCTTCTCCTCTTTTTACTTCTAACAATGCAATCCTATTTATAGAGGAATGAGGAGTTACATGCATTAATTATAAGTTATAGTTGTGTTACATCAAGCTATAAATGGAAAAGATAATAAAAGGCTACAAACTAGTCGTTGCTGAATGTAGGCTGAGGGGTGGGCCCCCTAGGTTAGCTATAGACCTGAGCCTGTCGGAGTCAGTTGCTTGGTGCTGCTGTGCCAAGCAGGGTGCTGGGCGTCTTGAGCAGGAATTCCTGGCTCAGGGGCATCACAGGAACCGCTGTAACGAGCTTGGTGCTATTGTAGCGAGGTAGCAGACTCTAACAGGGTAATCGACTGCCTGACGAGCTGATCTTGTGACCTTCTTACTGGATCATTAGGTTGCTGCCTCACGAGGCGAGGGCTTGCTTCACAGGATAGTGCTAGGACAACTTCACTGTGTCACTTTCTGATGGGCGAAGCGAAGCTTGCTGAGTGCCCTTAGAGTGTCCAAGGTTACGAGCTCTCGAGGGCATTTTTGCATATAATAGATCATTTTTTGTAGTAACATATGATTCATGCTGCAACACATCCAGACACTTAATTGAGATATTATTTGTTTAATTAATAAATTGAACCATAATAAATTTTATGAGAAATTTTCTTACATTGTTCAAAGTAGTAACAAATTCATTGCTTGACTTTTGAAAAGGGCTAGTGGTTTCAGGATCATAATCCTATAACTAAATAAAAAAAAAATAAGTTCTCATTACCCAAAAAAAATAATTGTGAAATGATGCATTTAGTCAATTAAGATAGAAAAAATTAAAGGAGTCAGGGTGGCTAATTAATGGAGATAGATTAGGGAAAATTTTATATAGGTAGTTAAATGAAAAATTAATGTGACAAATTAAAAGAAATATTTTAGCAAAAAAAATTAAATGTAATCATCTCTCTATTTCGAGAATGCAAGAGGAAGACGAATGAGAACTTCATTAAGAGATTTATCAAACCACAATCAATGATATTTAAATGAATTAACAAATTAAAAAAATACAAAAATAACAAACAAAGAAAGAAATCACCAATAGAATTATGGGAAAAAAAAGATGAAAAGAAAATAATTCCCATCATTGATATTTAAGAAGAAAATTATTTTAGTAAGAAAAAGACTAAATGAAATTGTTGACACTAAAATCCAATCAACGAGATTTTGTCTAGTAACACCCTTAATTGCAAGTTAAGAAAGAAGGAGAGATAATGGCAACAAAAGTTGGAGAAGGAGGGAAAGGAACAATGACACCAGGAGTTTAGTGTGGTTCAGCTAAAGCCAATTCTTGGCCCCTACGTCCATAATGATCCTTTATTATTCGCTATCACAAGGTCCCCTTTCTTTTTGACAGTTGATTACAATGGTTGTATGAATTTCTTACAATGGACAAAATGCTCTCTTACATAGGTTTTCTCAAAGGGAATTCTCTCTTTTTCTACCAGCAAAGTTTTTGCATGGATTGCTCTCTTTTTTTTTCTATAGTGGTCCCTCCTTTTCTATTTATAGTAAGGGGAGAGGTTACAAATGTAATTTTATGATCAATAGAATGATTATACTCACCACTTATGGCATGAAATGTGTGCCATCGGATAATAAATGTTAGGCAAATCATTGTCAGACTTTCGGGGAGCTGATGTGTCATCTTGAGGCCTGAGCTGTCAAATTGGTTGACATATTCCTGATTGTTGACTGGACTTCATACGGGCATCCGCTGGTAACGAGTAGGCAAGGAGGTGGGAGGCTGAGTGAGACGGTTTTTGAGTGGCTACCTTCGTTTATTGTTCCCAGGGGGTGATTAATCAGTCTTGCTTGTTCCGGGCTTAAACCCTCCTCGGGGTTGTGCCTTTCGCCGTGATGCATTGCAAGATTTCACAGCTTTCAATTGATGATAGGAGTATTCGTTCTGCGGAGTTATGTTCTAAATTGGCTCCCAACCTTGATTAGCTGTGCTCGCTCCTGAACTTAGTCTTGTCTAAATAATGCCCATAACATAAGCCTCCTAACTCTCAACTCACTTTGCACACTGGGAGTTGCATCTTCGTCTTTGTTTTCAACCCCGAATGTGTTGCATGATAAAAACTGCAGTCGATAAATGTAATGTGATGTTGCCAATCACTCATGCCTATTTACATAATAGCCTTTCATGGAGCAGAGATTTTTCTCGAGTGTGGGGTTCCTAACTAATTCGTTTAAGAATTCTACACCTCTCTGCATATTACTTGGATGCAGGGTTGTCCGCACAAGCATTCTGTGCGGGGCATGCACATTACTTGGATGCGGCTCATGTAAGAATTCTACACTTTTTGCACATTACTTGGATGCGAGATCATCATTCTACCCCAGACTCGTGCAAGAATTCTATATGTATTCACGTATTACTTGGATACAGAGTCGTCTACGCAAGAATTCTATGCGGGGCATGCACATTACTTGGATGCGGCTCGCACAAGAATTTTACAATTTTTGTGCAATACTTGGATGCGAGATCATCATTCTGCCCTGGACCCTTCAGTGTGTGAGTGGTTTGCCTCCCCTACGTGTATTTCACACATGACTTTTCTTTTTCCAATGACAACCAATAATCATGTTTTCTGGATTTTTATGCGTTTTCCTGACCCTTCATTTATTATCTTTCACGCTACCTCAACCGCTGGATCGTGGGTAACCAGCAACTCCTCCAATCCGACGATCAGGTTGTTTCTCTTTTAAAGAAAGGGAACTATCTTGCTCCCTCTCATTGTGTCATTTGAAGTTTTTCAGTTCCTCTTGCCCTTGTCTTCAACTTATTCTGCTAATTCTAGAACTGCTTATTTTCATCGGCATTCCTCCGATCTTCTACCCGTCACTCGGGCTTTCCTCACCGAGAGGGCCACCATACTCTTATCGGACTTCCTCCTTTCAGAGAGTTGCGGTATGTCCCCGTTCACCTCTCTATTTTTTCTCTATTACAGGGTTCTTAAGGGTCTTCTCTACTTGTTAGCTGATAGGTCCACTTATTAGATTACTCTTTCATGATTTTGGCCCGTTTGGTTTGAAAAGGTGGACTTATCAGTTGCTTCCTAGACCATTAGGCATTGTCCTTTGGTTTTCAGGATTGTACGGCCCGAGGACTGCCTTCTTTTCTATTTCTTCCTTTTCCTGTCATGCCTTAGGCAGTTGATTGGCTTAGGTTGCACATGGCCTGTGATCTATGGGAGTTCTTAGTTTTTTTTTTTTACTTTTGGTGTGGCTCGCTCGCAGTAGCCTAACCAACTTTCTTCCTTTGTAGATGGGGGCAGGTCATGTGCAATGTTGCCATTCGATGGGAGAGGATGACAGGGAAGTTGAAACAAGTTTGGATGCAATAATGACACGGTGTGCTGGTGATGTGACACCTAGCGAAAGAGGATAGGGTACGACCTTTGTAGTTCACCAAGAACTTTCAGGGGGCTTAGGAGCTATAGCAAGAGTGTCCCATGGGAGGAGTATGTTCACATTCTATACTTCCATGATGCAACTACGGGATGTTCAGCTTGTCGTTCGTTCCCATCGGATGCCCAGAGGATGTAGCGCCATCGTTCCGGTAGTGGATAACTATGCCGCACATCCCCCTAGGGGTTTCATCACTATGAGCCTACCACACTTTATGGCAGGGTTTAGATTTCCAATCCCTTATTTTATTGTTCATTTCTTAAATAGGGTGAAGCTCAGTCCGTTTCAACTGACCCCCAATTCATATGCCTCACTGATCTCCCTTGCTTTAATATACCTTGGTAATTGCTTGCCACCACCTTCTCCTGAAACACTATGCTACCTTTACGACTTGAGGTGTGTGAGCTCAGCCGATGGGTTGTATTACCTCACTACTCGAAGAACACCGTATAGGGATATTTTTCCAAAGGGGGCCGCTATTGGTAAATCCAACATAGGGCCCTACAAATATCGCTGGTTTTACGCATCCTGCCCCACGTTACGATATCTTAAGAACTTTGATTTTGTTCTTACTCCTAGTAAGTTGGCTGAAAATGATCTTGTGTGGGGTTTTTTTTTATGTGTCCTTTTTTTCACTTACTTTCCCTTTTTTTGGCAGCTAGGATCGGCAAGAATCCCACCTTGGAGGCCAGGGAGCTCGAGGTTCTGGATGACTTTCGATCGGTGAGTGATCTCGAGAGTGACTTTCGTTTCAACGATTCTTGACTTTGTTTTCATAGACTCGCACCTCCCTTGGACATCGAAGTCACAAAGGATATCGAGATTCGACAAGCATCAGAAGTTAGACCCATCAACTTTGATGACTATGACAGCATTATGGAGCTCATCCTGAAGGCGCCACCATCTCGAGTTATGAAGCGAGGCCTTCCACCTCTTGAGGTCGAGATCCTCCCTCCTCCTGTCGACCAAGTCCTTACTACTGGGGGTGAAACGGACCCAGATATCACCGTACTACCTCTACCCAATGAAGCAACTCCTCAAGAAACAACCCTATCACCTGGGTCTAAAGCGGTCGTAGCCGAGGCTACCATTCTACCTAGTCCTCCTCCTAAAAGATGGAAGGTCAACGAGGGAAAAAAGAAAATGTTTTCTCTTGACGGCAAGGGCGAGTTTGTCCCTCACCTGGTCGAAGCTGGTTCCATGATCAAAGAATATGCTCTGACCTTAGTGAAAAACATGAGTACGATCTTGGGACCAAAGCAAAAGGTCGGGGTGCTAGAGGCCAAGGAGTGCACCATTGGGAGGCTTGTAAGGTATGCCACTCGTCATGGTCTTATGGTAAGGTCTAGTCGTCATTTTCAGTCTTAATAGCTATTTCGTGGTTTTTGATTCGAGGTTTTTCTTTTCTCATAGAATGTCTTGATGCTATTGAAGATTGTGGAGCTGGCGTGATTTCTAGAGGACAAGGAATTCTCACTTGTAGATAATCTCACGGCTTCTATTGCTAAAAATCAAGAGTGGCACGAGAAGGTCAAGGGGGTAGAAGCTAAGCTTGTAGTCGAGGTGGAGCATCATGAAGCTGCTAAAGCGAAGCTCGAGCATGCTTTGAATGACTTGAGGAAGGTTAGGATAGAGATGGATGGGATGAATGAGAATCATCAATTAGTCGATAGAGCCGCCGAGAAGGCGATACAACAAGCAAAGTCTTCGGATCATAGGGCTGAAGTCGCTGAAAAGGAGTTGGCGGCGGTGAGGAAAGAGCTACGTCTTACCAAGGCAGAGATGTCTTTGAGGGTAGCTATTGTTACCAGGGAGTCAAGGCAACGAACTTGCAAGGAATTCCTCTTTACCCTATGGGAAAAACATCCGAAGTTGGATTTCGCATTTTCAGGCAGATGCCATAGAAGCTGTGGAGTCTTTTAAGAGAGACACTATCGAAACTAGTCCCCTGGGTGAGGACGGGGGTGCTGAGGTAGAAGTTCCCAGTGAGGAAGCTATTGCTCCGTTAACCTAGGTTCCTGTCAATTCTACTCACGATGCTCCTAAAGCTTTAGTTCCTAGAGTGATTTCTCCTTGCAGCCTCCTAATTACCCCCTTCTCTCTCTCTCTTTCTTTCTTTTTGTTTTTTTTGGTCTGTAACCTATGGATATGATAACTTTTATGAAATTCCAAACTTTCAATAATTCAAACGTATGATTCTTGTTTCCATTTTTATGAGTTTATATTTACTACTATCTTGCAACATATTAGGTTCCATTATGCTTTCTGAAATTACATCATGTCTGGAGGGAAATATATAAGATTTTATACATCCAAAATTTCTTTTACAACTTTCACTGGTAATACCGACATAGATGCTTGGTGCTCCAGGCACGGGGGAATTCCTTTCCGTTTTCATCTACTAAGTGATAGACTCCATTGCTCATAACTCTCTTTATCAAGTATGGACCCTCCCAGTTTAGTCCTAGAGTCCCTTCACTAGGCTTGCGTGCTCCTGGCAGGACAAGGCATAGAACGAGGTTACCTGGGTTGAACCTTTGGGATTGTACTTTTCAGTTGTAATATCTCGTGATATGCTACTAACGTGTGGTGATCCTAAGGCTAGCTTTGTCTCTTTCTTCCTCCACAAGGTCCAGGCTTGCAGCGAGTAGTTTGTCATTTTCCCTTGGTTCAAAGGTAGTCCTTCATTGTGTCATGACTTCGAATTCTACAGGGATCATTGCTTCACATTCGTAGACCACCAAGAAAGGGGTTTCTCCTGTTGAACTACAGGGAGTCATCCTGCATGCCCATAATATTGTCAGTAACTCATCAGCCCATGCTCCCTTTCTAGCCTCTAGTATGGTTTTCAAGATTTTCTTAATGATTTTATTGACGGCCTCCACTTGCCCATTACTCTGTAGGTGATCTATGGACGTGAAACTCTTAATAATTATGAAATTATTACAAAACTCGACGAATTGTTTGCTTGTGAACTAGGTTCTGTTGTCGGTGATGATCTGTTAGGGGACCCCATACCTACAGATGATATTACTCCAGATAAAGCTTAGGACCACAAAAGATGAAATTTCGACGAGCTCCTTTGCCTCAGGCCACTTCTTGAAGTAGTCCACGGCCATAATGGCATATTTATAGTTGCCTCATGCTTTTGGGAGCAGCCCAATCAAATCTATTCCCCAAATAGTGAATGGCCACGGCCCACTTGGGGCACCTTTGAGAATCTCTGGCACTTGTCGCACTTTTTAACAAGATTCATCGCATCCTGCTTCATGGTTGGCTAGTAGAACCCCTGTCAAAGAGCTTTTTGTGCCAATGACAGCTCCCTAGCATGGTTCCCACAATGTCCTGCATGGATTTCATTTAGAATGGAATAGTCGTCTTTGTCGTCAATGCACCTTAAGAGGGGAGTTGAAAATCCTCTTTTGTAAAGGACGTCATCACAAATACAATATCTGATTGCACACGCCTGTAGGCATCGTGCCTCAATCTTGTCTTCTGGCAAGGTCTCATTCTTCAAGAAGTTAATGATAGGATTCATCCAAGAGTCAGGTCTGTCTGCAATCACTATGATTTCATCTTGCTATTCGATGCTCAAGGACAAAAGGAGCTCTACTGGAATTGACTCCGGGAGATTTGATTCATTTTTTTTGCGGATAACTAAGCCAGGGCATCAGCATAAGCATTCCAAGCTCATGGAATTTGGGTAATTTTGGATTGCTGGATGGATTCTAATAACTCTCGAACCTTTTAGAGATACTTCGCCATCCTTTGCTTGCGGGTTTGGTATTCACCCCTTATTTAACTGACGATAAGCTGTGAGTCGCTGTATATCTTTAGTTTTTCCACTTGTACCACCCTAGCCAATCGTAAGCCTGTCAGTAGAGCTTCATACTCAGCCTCATTATTCATGGCTTGAAATTCAAATCTGAAGATGCTAAAGATTCTGTGCCCTTCAGGGCTGACGAGAAGTATCCCTGCACTAGATCTTTTGTTGTTGGATGATCTGTCGATGAATAATTCCCAATAGGGGGCCTCGGAGACCTCTGCCTCTTCCGTGAAGGGTCCCGTGAACTCAGCAATAAAATCAACTAGCACCTGCCCCTTAATAGCCATCCTGGTCTTAAACTCAATGTCAAACTGAGCGAGCTCTATTGCCCACTTAAGCAGCCATCCGGAGACATCGATCTTTTGCAAGATTTGTCTTAAAGGATATTGTGTAAGAACTTTGATGCTATGGGCTTGAAAATAGGGTTGCAACTTCCTCGAAGCCATGACTAGGCAATAGGTCAGTTTCTCCATAGGTGAATATCTTGTTTTCGCATCCAACAACCTCTTGCTTATATAATATATGGGGTGCTAGATGGCCCCTTCTTCCCGTGTCAATGCCGCACTTAGGGCATACTGTGATACTCCAAGATAGATAGTCAACCTCTTACCTTCTTTTGGTTTACAGAGAAGGGGTGCTTGGCTGAGATAAGCTTTAGGTTTCCTGAATGCAGCCTCGCACTTCATGGTCCATTCGAACCTTTTAGCTTTTTTGAGGACATTGAAGAAAGGGATGCACTTATCATAGGCTTTTGAGATGAATCGGCTTTGGGTAGCGACTTGGCCATTTAAGCTTTGGACATCTTTGGGGCCAGTGTGAGAATGCATGTCAAGGAGAGCTTTGATTTTTTCCAGGTTGGCTTCGATCCCTTGGTTGTTGACTAAGAAATCGAGGAATTTACCCGATGCTAAATCGAAGGCACACTTGAGGGGGTTCAACTTCATCCGATATCTTCTCAGGATTTGAAACATTTCATCCAAGTCGCGGATATGATTGACAAGCTGCTTAGACTTTACAAGCATGTCATCCATA
The DNA here is from genome assembly GCA_026873985.1 of Saraca asoca. Taxonomy (NCBI): domain Eukaryota; kingdom Viridiplantae; phylum Streptophyta; class Magnoliopsida; order Fabales; family Fabaceae; genus Saraca; species Saraca asoca. The sequence continues at coordinate 22,803 of JANHAO010002427.1, forward strand.
TAAACCTCCATTGTTTTGCTGATATGCTCTTGGAACATTTTATTCACTAATCGCTGGTAAATTGCCCCTGCGTTTTTGAGTCTGAAGGGCATCACTTTATAGCAGTATAGTCCGCGGTCAGTGATAAATGAGGTATGTTCTTTGTCTCACGTGGCCATCAGAATCTGATTATAGACTGAGTAGGCATTCATGAAGATGAGGAGTTCATGTCTCGTGGTCGCATCAACAAGCTGGTCCGTCCTCGATAGGAGGAAGCTGTAAGCTTGGTTAAGATCTATAAAATTGATACACGTCCTCCACTTCCCATTATTTTTCTTGACAAGGACAAGATTGACTACCCTGGTAGGATATCGTGCTTCCTTAATAAATTTGTTGGCCAGGAGTTTGTCTACCTCTCCTTTGAGTGCTGCATAGCGTTTGACGGTCATTGGCCTTCTTTTCTGTCAGACTGGCTTAGCTTGAGGGTCGATGTTTAGTGAGTGGGACATTATCTTTAGATCAATGTCTTCCATATCTTCGTGATTCCAGGCGAAAACATCTGTGTTTGCCCTAAGGAAGTCTGCCAATTGTGTCTTACATCGGGTGGTAGTCATTTTCCTACTTTCAGACGCCTCTTCTCATCTTTCTCACTTATCTACACTTCTTCTAGATCTTCCGTTGGCCCTGTGATCTATTCAGCATCCATTTCCCGGGGGTCGAGGTCATAAGTGACCCCTCTTTCACTCATCGGGCGGGAGTATCCGCCACAGACCATGTCCACTTTTCTTTCTTGTACCCTAAGTTTAACCGCTTCTTTGTAGCAAAGATGAGCTAATTGTTGTTCCCCTCGGACACACCCCGTTCCACTTGGGGTGTCTTTGTTGATATTATCATGTCAAGATCATTCATGGCGGGCCATCCTAATACCACGTTGTATGCCGAAGGACAGTCTATGATCAAGAAATCTGACATGATGGTGGCTTGTCGGTCCGGGTCTCCTATGGTGAGTGGGAGTTTGATTCGCCCTATTGGAAGTATCCTGTCCCTGGTGAATCCGTAAAAGGGCTCTGGTGATGGATCTGTCTAACTTGTCCCCATGCCCATCTGATCAAAACATGCTTTATACATTACGTTGACGGAGCTTCCAGTATCTATCATTATTCTCCTTACTTCCATATTGGCTATTCTTGCCCTTATGATGATAGCGTCATTATGCGGGAAGTGCACCTATTGCATCTTCTTCAGTGAATGAGAAATCATTCGTGATAGCTTTCACCTTTTTGGCAGGCCTGTCATTTTGTACATGGCTGGTGAGGAGGACACAGCCTGCCCCTCAAACATAATGATTGCACGATCGACTCGATGTGCTGCTGATGTGAGGCCCACCATGAATGGTGAATATTGTCCTTACAGAGGGTACTTCTTTGTTCTCAGGGGTCCGATGACGCCGTGATGTATGTTATCGGGGATGCGGGGGTTGTTGTCCCTAAGATCCTGCCACTTATTCTCCTAGATGACCTCTTTTGATCAGGTCATCGATGGCATCTTTTAGTGCCCAACAATCTGATGTATTATGCCCAACCTTGCTATAATAGGTGCAAAATTTGTTCCGATTTCTTTTATCGATAGGGGTCTTGATGGGCCTAGGCCGATCAAGGTCTTTGTTCCCCCTTTTCGTACTGTAAATCCTGTCGGGGGCGTCTGATAAGGCGGTGCAGGTTTCATAGTGATGTTGAGGTTGATAACAGTCTGCTCAAACTTTCTTTGTGATCTGACCTCTCAGACCATTCTCTCGGCCTCCTTTGTCATTCGCATTCCCATTCCTTTTCTTCCCCCCGGGGGTGTCCGCTTCATCTTTCTTTTCTTGCTTCCTTAGGTCGAAAGTCTCTTCCCAGCGGATCTCCTTTGCAACCCGCTCATAGAATTCACCTAAATTTTTGATGGGGGATTTGTATATGTCTTCATATAGTTTCCCGTCTTTTTGAAGTTCGGTGGAGATTGCAGTGATGACACTTTCATCTGACGGGATGTCAACATTTCTAACTTCCTATCGGAACCTCGTAATGTAATCCTTGAGTGACTCATCCCTTCATCAGAAAACTGTGCCCAGATGGCAAGAGGGGGTGAGCTACCTTTTTAGCACCCTATATTAGTCAAGGAACTTAGTTTGACATTCATCCCAACTTCTCAAACAGTGGGCTGGGAGACTCCTGAACCATGTCAGCAATGTTTCCTCGAGGGTTGCTGGGAAAACTCAACATTTTACTAATGGATTGGAAGTTTGTAAATCCATTTGGATGTTGAAAGCATCTAGGTGATTACAAGGATCACTGTCCCCATTGTATAAGTGGACATTTGGAAACTTGAACCTGTGGAGGAGGGGTTCTATCTCAATTCGGCGAGAGAGGGGTTCTCCCTTCATGGGATTCATGATTTTCTTGGGAAGTGGAATTCTTCTTCAATCGTTCCATTCTCTAGAGTAGTTCTTTGACCTTTTGATCCTGGGGGTTTGGTCAATGATTAGAAGCTTTTTGGTCCTTTCATTCCTACTTCCGGTGATAATATCAATGTGAGGTTTCATGCTTCTGGCCACATTCACAATCAGTCAAGCTGTGATCTATTTCCTTATCGCTATTAGTTCCTTCCGAACTTTCACTTTGACATGACTCTTCTTCCTGAACATCGTTCTCCTCGTCTTCATCATCCTTCTGAAGTCGATGGACTTCAGATCTCAACAGTGAGTTTGAGGAATGAAGTGAATGGGTTTGATGACGTTCAACCTTGGTTTGCTGATCATGTTGGGTTACCAGATGGCGACGCTCGTTCTTAAAGGTAACTGCTCCTCCTTATCCGATGCGCCTTAGGTGTGTGCTTGAGATAATATTCAGACCATGTCAGCCAGCTCCTTCATGGTATTCTCTAGAGCCTCCTGGCGCTTGTCGATAGTCTCTTGGCACTGTTACCAAGTCCGCACATCACCGACTTTGGGACCTACCACAGGGGTAGTTATGTCTTGTTGCTGCATCTAACCTTCTGGTTGACTAGCAGGAGTTTCAGTATTCCTGATAGTTTTCCTTCTTGCCATCATGTCTGAAATGGCTTTTTAGAGATTAAAGATGAGAAAATGCAATGGGAATGTGCAGTGGGGGCCCTTCCTCTAGCACCAAAATGTTGACACCAAAACCCGGTCAGAGAGATTTTGTCTAGTAACACCCCTAACTGCAAGTTAAGAAAGAAGTAGGGATAATGGCCATGAAAGTTGGAGAAGGCGGGAAAGGAACAATGACACCAGGAGTTTAGCGTGGTTCGGCTAAAGCTAATTCTTGGGCCCTATGTCCACGATGATCTTTTATTATTCACTATCACAAGGTCCCCTTTCTTTTTGACAGTTGATTACAATGGCTATATGACTTTCTTACAACGGACAAAATGCCCTCTTACACAGGTTTTCTCACAGGGAATTCTCTCTTTTTCTACCAGTAGAGTTTCTACATAGATTGCTCTTTTTTTTTTCTATAATGGTCCCTCCCTTTCTATTTATAGTAAGGGGAGAGGTTACAAATGTAGTTTTATAATCAGCAGAATGATTATACCCGTCGCTTATGGCATTAAATGTATGCCATTAGATAATAAATGTTAGGCAAATCATTATCAGACTTCCAGGGAGCTGATGTGTCATGTTTAGGCCTAAGCTGTCAAATTGGTTGACATATTCCTAATTGCTGACTAGACTTTGTACGGGCATCCATTGGTAACAAATAGGCGAGGAGGTGGGAGGCTGAGCGAGCAGGGGTTTCAAGTGGCTACCTTCGTTTGTCGTACCCAGGGGTGATTAATCGGTCTTGCTCATTGTGGGCTTAAACCGCCCTCAGGGTTATGCCTTTCATCGTGATGCATTACGAGATTTTGTAGCTTTCAATTGACAACAAGAGTCTTTGTTCTGCGAAGTTGCGTTCTGAATTGGCTCCCAACCTTGATCAGCTGCGCTTGCTCCTGAACTTAGTCTTGTCTAAATAACGCCCATAACATAAATCTACTCTATTTTCAAGAATGTGTGAGGAAGATAAATGATAACTCCATTAAGATATTTATGAAGATTAACTTATAATATCAAGATAAATTAATTAGTTGAAAAAAATCAACACAAATAAAAACATGAAGGAAGATATTACCAATAAAATTAAGAAAAATGATGTAAATGAATCAATTCCCAATAGAAATATCTCCACCAATTTGAATATGAAGAACTAACAATTAGATTCGATACCAAGTAAGAAAACTAATGCCATTGCCTTGAACGTTGCCATTCAAGTATAGAGATAATATAAAGAGAAATTAGAAAAATAGAGAATGAAATGTGAGATTGTATAGAAGTGACTATCACCATTGTGAGGTTCTCAAGTAAATGGTCATTCATTCCTCATCTAACTCTCATTGTTTTCTAAAGATGGGGTATGGAAGAGTTGAATTGGGAAGTGGAATTTTTGGATATTACGATTAGTGAACATTCAAATTAGACTAATTGAAAATAGGGCCTACCAATCAATCAATGAAATAAAAATATAAAACTATTATGTTTCATTTTAATTTTAATTTAATTGTTTGCCACTTCACATGCTTTTTTTAGAGAATGAAACTCATATGTCCTATATTTATAGTACTTAGAGAAAAAAAGTTCACTCGTCAATTAAAAACATAAAGCTGTTAACTCTCAAACATTGCTAACTTTCTTTGAAAGTGTGATATTTATACATATTATTTGCTACTTTAGAGATTCTTAATTAGATTAGATTTAACATAAGAATTTATTTTTATTTTTCAATTTTGCAAAAATCAAATATTATTTTTAAATTTCAATTCATTTTATATTTTTCCTTAAGTTAATTTTCTACATCAGGTGCCTTTGCCTCCAAAATTTTTAGTATAAATTATTAAATAGGCATTCTCTACTTAAAATAAAAGTTCACTTAATTTTGATAAAAAATTATTTGATAAGTAGCTTGCTGAAGAGGTCCTCGAGCCAGAAACTTTAAATCATCAGACACGTTTACTTGATTACTAACATTCATGATTTATAAAGCTTGAATATTGTAACATATTATTTACATAGATTAAAATTGAAAATTATAAACAAATAAAGACAATTAAACGTACACGATGAGAAAACCATCAATAACTTCCTTATTAATAGTTTTTGTTATCTCTGCCTCTGATTAGGTTCGACTCTTGGGTCATCTCTTTGTTTGAGTCCTCAATTCCTCAATGAATGGGTAAGCTATTGGGCAATTGAATAGTACATATCTATGTGCTTATGCTAACTCTAATTGTGTTAGCATAAAAGTTGATACCTATCTAACCAGTCAACCTATGTTCGGAATGATAGATGACTTTTGATAGGAGTCACAATGATTAGAGTCATCATCAACACGTCTAACTCGATTGAATCTTGTCTCAATTCTATCCAAATACCTTGAACAAATGGTAAGACATTCCTTAGCTAAGTAACCTTTGGGTATAGAGCCTTTTAGCTGAGCCCTATTGTTCACATAAGACTTTAAATGTCCTAAGTACCTATTGAGTGCAAAGTAAAACATACAAATATAATTAGCTAATAATTTAATTACTAGTATTGCAATTGTTATTAAAAACAAATCAAGTATACACACCTCTTAGTGGGATACATCCATTAATAGGGCAATCTAGAAATGTCATTAAATTAATGTTCCCTAATAGTTAAATGCATGTCAAATCTAAGCCATTCATTTAGCTAATATTTTGATCCAAAATCTCTATTCCTTAAATAAAATCTCAGGTTTCTTTGATCCCTGAAATGCCTATGTTTTGCAACTTGAAATGGTTTTTTCTATCAATGTGGACAACCAAATCTAGGACTTGTTAATTTAACAATATTTTGAAATGATATTGCCAATTTGGCACTATGCATTTACAAACAAATGATTAATTAGTATTGACCAATTATGCACCCA